>AWOL01S0046639.1:0-35893 GCA_000715115.1 Nicotiana otophora | reverse complement strand
GACCAGATGCAGAGGCCTCCGATTCAGTGATTACAGGTATTATTTCTGTTTGCGGCAAAGATGCCTCCGTATTATTTGATCCAGGATCTATGTATTCATATGTGCCATCTCTATTTTCTCTTTTACTGGGTGTTTCACGTGAGTCCTTGAGTACTCCTGTCTATGTGTCCACTCCTATGGGCGATTCTGTCGTTGTGGATCTGATCTATCGGTCATGTATTGTTACATTCTGCGGTTATGAGACTAGAGCAGATCTTCTACTATTTAATATGACTGACTTCGAGATTATCCTAGGCATGTACTAGCTATCCCCATATCATGTCGTCCTAAATTGCCATGCTAAGACCGTTACTTTGGCAATGCCGCAATTTCCAAGGTTGGAGTGGAAGGGTTTGTCTGTCAGTGCATCTAATCAGGTTATTTCCTTTCTAAAATATCAACACATGGTCGAGAAGGGTTGTTTGGCTTATCTAGCCTACGTTTAGAATACTACTGCAGAGACTCCGACTATTGATTCACTGCCTGTAGTTCAGGAGTTCTCTGATGTATTTCCTTTAGATCTTCCAAGCATGCCACCAGATCATGATATTGATTTTTCTATTGACTTGGTTCCAGATACCCAGCCTATATCTATCCCACCGTATTGCATGGCTCCGAAAGAATTGAAGGAATTGAAAGAACAGTTTGAGGAATTACTAGCCAAAGGGTTCATCAGACCAAGTGTATCGCCTTGGGGTGCACCGGTATTATTTTTGAAGAAAAATGATGGAACTATGCAAATGTGTATTGACTATCGCCAACTGAACAAAGTCACCATTAAGAACAAGTACATGTTGCCGTGTATTGATGATCTATTTGACCAATTGAAGGGTGCTAGGGTGTTTTCTAAGATTGACTTGAGGTTGGGGTACCATCAGTTGAAGATTCGGGATTCGGATGTTCCTAAGACTTGTTTCCGGACTAGATATGGTCATTATGAATTTCTGGTGATGTATTTTGGTTTGACTAATGCCCCGGAGGCGTTCATGGATTTGATGAACTGGGTATTCAGGCCATATATTGATTCGTTTGTCATTGTCTTCATTGATGATATTTTGACTTACTCGCATAGTAAGGAAGAGCACGAGCAGCATATGAGAGTGGTGCTTCAGACACAGTGGGAACAAAAGCTATATGCTAACCTCTCCAAATGTGAGTTTTGGCTAAATTCTGTAGCATTCATGGGGCGTACTGTATCGGGCGAGGGCATTAAAGTTGATCCCAAAAAGATCGAGGCAGTTCAGAATTGGCATTGTCCCACTCCGGCGATTTAGATCAGTAGTTTCCTAGGGTTAGCAGGTTATTATCATCGGTTCGTGGAGGGCTTTTCATCTATTGCAGAACCTTTGACCAAATTAACTCAGAAGGGTGCTCCGTTCCGGTGGTCCGATGATTGTGAGGTAAGCTTTCAGAAGCTCAAGACAACATTGACTACAGCACCAGTGTTAGTGTTACCTTCCGGTTTGGGGATGTATACAGTGTATTGTGACGCTTCACGCGTTGGTTTGAGTTGTGTATTAATGCAGGAGGGGCGAGTTATTGCATATGCCTCACGTCAACTGAAACCCTACGAGAAGAATTACCCGGTACATGATTTGGAGTTATCTGCAATTGTTCTCGCTCTTAAGATTTTGAGGCATTATCCTTATGGGGTGTCTTGTGAAGTTTACGCTGATCGTCGCAGTTTACAACATTTGTTCAAGCAGAGGGACCTAAATTTGAGGCAACGCAGATGGCTTGAGTTACTAAAAGATTATGATATTACTATCTTGTATCATCCGGGCAAGGCAAATGTAGTTGCAGACGCCTTGAGTAGAAAGGCGGAGAGTATGGGTAGTTTGGCTTTCATTTCAGCAGAGGAGAGGACATTAGCTTTGGATATTCAGTCCTTGGCTAACAGACTTGTGAGGCTGGATATTTCAGAGCCCAGTCGAGTTCTTGCATGTGTTGTAGTCCAGTCTTCACTATTCGAGCATATCAAGGCTCGCCACTATGATGATATACACTTAATGGTTCTTCGAGAAACGGTACTACAAGGTGGTGCCAAGAAAGTTACTATTGGCGTGGATAGTGTTCTGCAACTCCATGACCATCTATGTGTTCCTAATATGGATGGGTTGAGGGAAACGATCCTAGAGGAGGCACACAGTTCTCGGTATTCTATTCATCCAGGCGCTACGAAGATGTATCAGGACTTAAGGAAGCATTATTGGTGACGGCGGATGATGAGGACATAGTTGAGTATATAGCTAGGTGCCTAAATTCCCAACAGGTTAAGTATGAGCACCAGAGGCCAGGTGGCCTACTTCAGCAGATGACTATACCAGAGTAGAAATAGGAGCGCATTACTATAGACTTCGTAGTTGGGTTGTCGTGGACCTTGCGCAGGTTTGATGCAGTTTAGGTCATTGTCGATAGGTTGACAAGTTGGCACAATTCATTCCGGTTGTGACTACGTATACTTCAGAGAGGTTGACCCAGATTTATATTCAGGAGATAGTTCGGTTGCATGGTGTGCCAATTTCCATCATATCAGATAGGGTCCCTCAGTTTACTTCACATTTCTGGAGAGAGGTACATAGTGAATTGGGGACCCGTGTAGAGCTCAACACAGCCTTTCATCCGCAGACCGATGGGTAGTCGGAGCGGACAGTTCAGATCTTTGAGGATATTCTCAAGGCATGTATGATTGACTTCGGAGGTCAGTGGGATCGTTTCTTGCCTTTGTCCGAGTTTTCTTATAATAACAGTTACCAATCCAGCATTGAGATGGCTCCATTTCAGGCTTTATATGGTCGACGATGTCGTTCACCCATCAGATAGTTTGCGCCCGGCGAGGCTAAGTTGTATGGTACTAATTTGGTGAAGGATGCTTTGGACAAGGTAAAGTTGATTCAATTACGACTTCATACAGCACAGTCCAGTCAGAAGAGTTACGCGGATCAGAAGGCGCGTCATTTATCATTTTCCATGTATCTATGCTACGGAGGTATCATGCCAACGTGTCACATGTGTTAGACTTCAGCACAGTTCTGTTAGATGAGTGCTTGGGTTATGAAGAGGGACCAGTTGTCATTGTTGACAACCAGGTTCGCCAGTTGAGGTCCAAGAATATTACTGCGGTAAAAGTTCAGTAGAAGCACCAACCATTCAAAGAAGCGACTTGGGAGGCCGAGGAGGACAGGCGGAGTAGATATCCACACTTATTCAACACTCCATGTATGATTCTAAACTCGTTCGAGGACGAACGTTTGTTTAAGAGGTGGAGAATGTAATGACCCAACCTGTCATTTTTCCATCTAGAACCATGTTCCCCTAAATAAGATTCCCTGTATGTGCTTTTACTGTTTTATGACTTGCGGGGATGGTTAGTTCAGGAATTGGAAGGGTTCAGGCTGAAATCGGAACACTTGGTTCCTTAGTTGGTTTTAAAAAGGCTAAGTTTGACTTCGGTCAATATTCTTAGAAAATGACCTCGGAATCGGAATTTGACGGTTCCAATAGGTTCGTATGTTGATTTTGGACTTGGGCGTATGTTCGAATCGGGTTTTGGACAACCCGAGAAACGCTCAATAGTGAAAGTTAGATATTTGAAGGTTTTAAAGTTATTTAAATTTGGTTTGGAGTAGGTTTTTGAGTAATCGAGGTCCGTTTGGAATTTTGATCCTGGGATTAATTTTGTATGGTGATTTAAAAGTTGCACGCAAAATTTGGTGTCATTCCTAGTAGTTAAAGTATATTTCGGCACGTTCGGAGTAAGTTTGAAGAATTTAAAATTTCAAAGTTGAATCAATTTAATTTGAGGTATGATTCTTAGTTTTGATGTTGTTTTATGCGTTCCAAGGGTTCGAGCGAGTCTGTTTTATGATTTCAAACTTGTTGGTATGTTCGGACGGGGCCCCGGGGGCCTCGAGTGTTAACCGTACGAGGCTCAGACCAAGTTTGGACTTAGGAGCAATGGCTGAAGCTTCCAGCTTCTGGTGTAACCGCACCTGCGCATGGACAGCCACAGGTGCGAGCTCACATAAGCAAGCAAGAAGTTGCACACGCGGTCTAGAGGGGACAGCTCAGAAGCCGCAAAAGCAAAGCTATTGGGCGCACCTGCGGGAGCGCAAATACGATGGAGGAAGCCGCAGAAGTGGCGCTAGAGCCGCAGAAGCGAACCCGCAGGAGAGGGCAAGTGGTCTGGAGGTGCAGATTTTGGCTCAACTGGAGGAGACCGCATCTACGAGGACTTTTGGCAGATGCGGGACCGCAGAAGCGGTCGTACCTCCGCAGGTACGAAAATCGCAGAAGGCTGAACCTTCATTTAAGTCGGGGTTTGAGTATTTTTAACCCAATTTTCTTCATTCTTGGGCGATATTTGGAGCTTCATGAGAGGGGTATTCACCTAGAAAATTGGAGGTAAGTTAATTCTACCTATTGTGAGTTAAATACATAGATTATGGGTAGATTATAACATGTAAATTGTGAAAATCAAGGGTTTAGACGAAAAACCTAGGGTTTGATAAAAATGAGATTTAAACATGAAAATGGTAATGAAATGAGATGCAAATTGCGTATTTGAGTTCTTAAGGTTATGGGTGACGATTTCCTCTGAAAATTTTCAGAATTCGGGCACGTGAGCCCGGGGTGAATTTTAAGAATTTCACCAATTTGAGTTGGTTAATTAATCTAATGGTTTAATTTCGAATTATTAAGCATGTATTGATTAAATTATATAACATTTGGCTAGTTTCGGATTTTTCGGCACCATATTGAGGCTTTAACGCGAAATTGTGATCGGGAAGTGAGCTTTGAGACGAGGTAAGTCTCTTGTCTAACCTTGTAAGAGGGAATTTACCACATAGGTGTTTTAAATAAATATATGTTTCTAATTGTGGGGGGCTGCGTACATACGAAGTGACGAGAGTCCATGCGTAGCTACTATTATGTTATTGTCCCGTTAGTATTAGGACCCAATTCATGATCTATTTGGAATTTTGCACTATACTTGTTAAATTGAAATTGCCTAAAATATCTTAGAACTTGTTAGAGAAATTTCAAAAAGTAGTTAATGAAATTTGCATTACCTTGGATATAAATCATTAATAATGTTTAAGTCAAATGCTTATAAAATATCCTTCTCTTCTTGTGGATCGGGTCGAACACCTCAGCAGTAGATAGATGCATCTATGGATCATGTCGCACATCCCTCGGCAGTGTACATGTCACTCTGGATCAGGCCGCACGACCTCGGCATAAATCGTGCTTAATAATAATAATTACACGATGCTTTGATATGTTATTGCAGCTTGTGAAGATAAATGATTTATTGGGAATTATTAAATTATGAAAGAAATATTTATTTTTGCTTGTTAAGGAGATTATTGTTAATCACACAAACCATGTTTATTTAAATATTTTTATCTTTATATTATTGACTCATAGTGAGTGTCGAAGTCGACCTCCCGTCACTACTTCTTCGATATTAGACGTGATACTTATTGGGTACACGTTGTTTACATACTAATGCTACAATTGCTGCACTGTTTTTGAAGGGTTTGAGATAGGTGCATCAGGCGGTCCTACCGGTGCGCACCCCCGATATCCCGAGGCCTAGTGGTGAGCTGCTTCCTAAGTCGTTCTGCAGCCCTAGAGTCTGTCTCTTTTGTATTCTGTCTATTTCATATTCAGACAGTGGTTAGAAGTTTGTATAATCTACTAGACGCTCATACACTTGTGACACCATGTCTTGGCACATATACTAGTAGAATTGTGGACTTGAAATTATTATTTTGGTTTTTATTTATTTAGACATTCTATTTTTCTTAAATCTTGCAAGTGAGAAAACTTTAATTATTCGGAAATTTATTAAAAGAGAAAATATATGTTTAATTCACTAGTTGGCTTGCCTAGCGGTGATGTTAGGTATCATCACGACCTATAGGTGAAATTGGGTCATGACAATGCTATTCTGGAATGTCACGCAAAAATAGTGACGTTGGCGATACCGGGATTGCCAAGGGTCGAGTGGAGAGGTTCTCTAGATTATGTTCTACGCAGGATAATTTCTTACTTAAAGGCTCAACGGATGGTTGGGAAGGGGTGTTTGTCATATTTGGCCTTTGTGAGAGATATTGATGCAGACACTCCTACTATTGATTTTGTACCGATAGTGCGAGACTTTCCGGATGTATTTCCTGCAGATCTTTCGGGCATGCCGCCCGACAGGGATATTGATTTCGGTATTGACTTGGTGTCGGGCACGCAGCTAATTTCTATTCCTCTGTATCGTATGGCACCAGTTGAAGTGAAAGAATTGAAAGAGAAACTTCATGAACTTCTTGATAAGGGGTTTATTAGGCCTAGTGTGTCGCCTTGGGGTGCATCAGTTCTATTTCTGAAAACGAAAGACGGTACTATATGGATGTGCATCGACTACAGGCAATTGAACAAAGTTACAATCATGAACAAGTATCCTTTATCGCATATTGATGATTTATTTGACCAACTTCAAGGAGCGAGGGTGTTTTCCAAAATTGATTTGAGATATGGGTATCACCAGTTGAAAATTTGGGATTCGGATATTCTAAAGACGGTATTCACGACTCGTTATGGTCACTATGAATTTCTCATGATGTCTTTTGGGCTGAGCAACGCCCCAGTAGCATTTATGCACTTGATGAATAATGTATTCTAGTCGTATCTTGATTTGTTTGTCGTAGTATTTATTATGATATCCTGGTGTACTCGCGTAGCCATGAGAAACATGCACAACATTTGAGTATTGTACTACAGAGGCTGAAGGAGGAGAAACTTTATGCCAAATTCTCTAAGTGTGAGTCTTGGCTTAGTTCAGTGGCATTCTTGGGACACATAGTGTCTAGTGAGGGAATTAAGGTGGATCCGAAGAAGATAGAGGTAGTTCATAGTTCGACCAGGCCATCTTCAGCTACTGAGATTCTGAGTTTTCTCAGCTTGGCCAGTTATTATCATCGCTTTGTGGAGAGCTTCTCATCTATTGTAGTGCCTATGACTAAATTGACCCAGAAAGGTGTTCCATTTCGGTGGTCGAATAAGTGTGAAGAGAGCTTTCAGAAGCTCAAGACTGCTTTGACCACAGCTCCAGTTCTAGTTTTGCCTTCAGCTTCAGGCTCTTATACAGTGTATTGTGATGCTTCTCGGATCGGCATTGGGTGTGTCTTAATGCAGGAGGGTAGAGTGATTTCTTATACTTCGCGCCAGTTGAAGCCACATGAAAAGAACTACTCTATTAATGATTTAGAATTGGCAGGCATTGTTCATGCATTAATGATTTGAAGGCACTATGTATATGGTGTGTCTTGTGAGGTGTTTACTGATCATCGAAGTCTTCGGCACTTATTCAAACAGATGGATCTAAATTTTAGACAGCGGAGATGGTTGGAGATGCTAAAGGTCTATGATATTACTATTATATATCATCCCGGGAAGGTCAATGTGGTGGCCATGCCTTGAGTAGAAAGGCGGTGAGCATGAGTAGCCTTGCATTCATTCATGTTGGTGAAAGGCCTCTTGCAGTTGATGTTCAGACCTTGGCCAACCAGTTTGTGAGATTAGAAGTTTCATAGCCCGGTCGGGTTCTAGCTTGTGTGGTTTCACGATCTTCCGTATATGACCGCATCAGAGAGCACCAGTATGATGATCTCCATTTGCTTGTCCTAAAGGATATAGTTTAGCACGGTGATGCCAAAACTGTTACTATTGGGCATGATGGGATGTTGAGGATGCAGGGTTGGATTTGTGTGCCAAATGTAGAAGGACTGCGTGAGTTAATTCTTAGAGAATCCCACAGTTCGTGGTATTCCATTCATCCGGGTGCCGCTAAGATGTACCAGGATTTAAGACGGCACTATTGGTGGAGAAGAATGAAGAAAGACATAATGGGGTTTGTAGCTCTGTGTTTAAATTGTCAGCAGGTGAAGTACGAGCATCAGAGACTGGGCGGATTACTTCAAAGACTTGAAATTCTGGAGTGGAAGTGGGAGCATATTACCATGTACTTCGTAGTTGGACTCCCATGGACTTTGAGAAAGTTTGATGTTGTTTGGGTGATTGAAGATCGGTTGACCAAGTTTGCGCATTTTATTCCAGTTGGTACTACCTATTCTTTGGAATGGTTGGCTGAGATTTATATCCGTGAGATTGTTCTCCTTCATGGTGTGCCAGTGTCCATCATTTTAGATTGGGGCACGCAGTTTACATGACAATTTTGGAGAGAAGTGCAGCGAGAATTGGGCACGCAAGTTCAGTTGAGTACAATATTTCACCCTCAGACGGACGGACAGCCCGAGCGCACTATTCAGATATTGGAATATATGCTATGCATTTGTGTTATAGATTTTGGGGGTTCTTGGGATCAGTTTCTTCCACTTGCAGAGTTTGCCTATAACAACAGCTATCAATCGAGCATTCAGATGGCTCCGTATGAGGCTTTGTATGGGAGACGGTGTCGGTCTCCGGTGGGTTGGTTTGAGCCGAGTGAGGCTAGGATATTGGGTACTGATTTAGTTTAGGATGATTTGGAAAAGGTTAAATTGATTCAGGATCGACTTTGCACGGCGCAGTCTAGACAGAAGAGTTATACTGACCGGAATGTTTGTGATGTTGCTTACATGGTAGGATAGAAGGTACTACTCTGAGTTTCGCCTATGAAGAATGTTATGAGGTTTGGAAAGAAAGTCAAGTTGAGTCCTAGGTATATTGGGCCTTTTGAAATACTTAAGAAGATTAGAGAGGTGGCTTATGAACTTGCTTTACCGCCTAGTCTATCAGGTGTTCATCCAGTGTTTTATGTATCTCTGCTCCGGAAGTATGTCGGAGATCCGTCTCATATTTTGGATTTCAGTACGGTTCAGTTGGATAGTAATTTGACTTATGATGTGGAGTCGGTGGTCATTTTGGACCGACAGGTTCGAAAGTTGAGATCAAAGAGCATAGCTTCTGTGAAAGTGCAGTAGAGAGGCCAGCCAGCCAGAGAAGCTACTTGGGAGATTGAGTGGGAGATGCGGAGCAAATATCCACACCTATTTGAAGCTCCAAGTATGATTCTAAACTCGTTCGAGTACGAAAGTTTGTTTAAGAGGGGGAGAATGTAACGATCCAGACGGTCGTTTAGAGTATTATAGCCATGTTCCCCCATTTACTACTCAATTTGTGCTTTATAGTTGTTATATGACTTGCCGGGGTAATTGGTTTGGGTCCGGTGAGGTTTCAGAATGAATTAGAACACTTAGTTCCAAGATTTAAAACTTAAGTGGAAATAGTTGACCGGATGTTGACTTATGTGTAAACGACCCTAGAATAGAGTTTTGATTATTCCAATAGCTATGTATGGTGATTCTGGACTTAGGAGCATGTCCGAAAACTTATTTGGAAGTCCTTTTTTAAATTAGGCTTGAAATGGCTAAAATAAAATTTTAAGTTTGGAAGTTTGACCGGGGAGCTGACTTTTTGATATCAAGGTAGGAATCTGATTCTGGAAATTGGAATAGGTTTGTTATGTCATTTATGACTTGTGTGCAAAATTTGAAGTCAATCGGACTTGATTTGATAGGTTTTGGTATCGAATGTCAAAGTTGGAATTTCTTAGTTTCATTAGGCTTGAATCGAGGTATGATTCGTGTTTTCAGCGTTGTTTGATATGATTTGAGTCTTCGACTAAGTTTGTATGATGTTGTAGGAATTTTTGGTATAATTGGTTGAGGTCCCGGGGGCTTCGGGTGAGTTTCGATTTGGACTAAGAACAAAGTTGGAACTTTTCTGCTTTCTGATGCAATCGCACCTGCGGAAATTGGCTCGCATGTGCGAGCTCGCAGAAACAAGATGGGCATCGCAGAAGCATGAAGTCCACAGAAGCGGACATAACCTCGCAGAAGCGAGTCCGCAGAAGCGACACCAAGGTCGCAGATGCGGAGGAAGGAGAAGCTCAGCAAAACCGCAAAAGCGGACAGCTTCTTCGCAGAAGCGGACTCTTGTCCGCGGAAGCGGAAAGAAAATCCGTAGAAGCGGTTGCGTAGAAGCGGTTAAACATTTTGCAGGTGCGAAACCTATGGGCAATGTACAAAAACAGAGGGTTCCGACATTTTTTGTCATTTTGGACCTTTCAAGCACAGTTTGGGGCGATTTTTCAGAGTGAATTCATGGTAAAATTTGAGAAAGTAACTTATGATCATTGTTAGTCAATAATATTGAATTATCATTGAGTACTCCGACTAGATTACGTGTTTTTGAGGTGTAATTTGAGGATTTTGGACTAGGGATTTCAAAATAAGAAATTAAGATTTGAAGGTTGAGTTGATGTCGGAATTTGATAAATTTGGTATGGTTGGACTCGTGACTGAATGGGCGTTCATATTTTTTGTAACTTTTGTCGGGTTCCGATACGTGGGACCCACTGGTAATTTTTGAGTGGAATTTTTTATTTTGTTGGAAAATTAGTAATTTCATATGGAATTAATTCCTACAATTTGTATTGACTGAATCGAATTAATTATGACTAGATTCAAGGTGTTCGGAGACCGAATCGCGAGGTAAAAGGCATATTGGAATAGAAAATTACATGGTTTGAGGTAAGTAACAGTTCTAAACTTGCTTCTGAGGGTATGTATCCCTGCATTTCGTGTTGTATGAATTGTATGAAGATGAAGCAAATGCTAGGTGACAGGCGTGTGGGCGTGCACCATAGAAATTGTGACTTAATAAATTATGTGGAGTTGTAAATTAAAGAATCATGTCATTATCCGCATATCCTCCACGTGTTAGAGAACTTGAGCTGAGGCTCGTATTAAAGAGCATGTTTAGGCTACGTATCGATATTTTGGGACCCATAGGGTCGTGTTGCTATTGAATTAGTTGTTTTTAAAATGTACATTTCATACTCAGTCATGTTCATCCACTGTGAGAATATTTATGGGATCGAGTTGCACGCCGCAGCAGGCCATATTGGCTTTATATATATTATTATTATTATATGAAACGGGGTTGCACGCCGCAGCAGGCCTTATAGACTTTATTATTATGGGATCGGACAGCACGTCGTAGTAGGCCATATCGATTTTATATAGCACTTGGGCTGAAGGAGCCCCTCCGGAGTCTGCACCCCCCACAGTGAGCGCAGATGATTATATTCGGGATGGACTTCCTAGGTCATGGATTTGCCTTATTTATTTATTTATCTTAGGGATGGACCTTCCCTGGGTATGGATCTTGCCCGAAGTAATTATATTCTGGGTTGGATTGGCCTTATACAGTACTAAGTAACTAACTGTCAGTTCATGTGTATATATATGGGATGGATCTTCCTTGGGCTGGATTGGCCATATACAGTATTGAGTGATTGAGTATCTTTGAGATTTTGAGTACACGAGGTTTCCACTGAGGTACCTCACATACAGCATGTACATTGGCATGTACACATAGAGATGTCATATTCCTCATATCATTTAGAATTGATCTATTTTACTTGTATTGAGTTTAACTGTTGAACTTGAAAGCGTGCCTACATTTCTGTACTGTTATTTCTATACTGGATTGTACCTGTTGAGCTCGTCACTACTTTCAGCCCAAAGGTTAGTCTTGTTACTTATTGAGTTGGTTGTACTCATACTACACCTTTCACCTCGTGTGCAGATCCAGGTACTTCTGGATACGGCGATTGCCAGAGTTGAGGATTTATCTGTTGGAGACTATCAAGGTAGCTGCTTGGCGTCCGCAGACCTTGACTCTCTTTCCTTTCAGTTATTGTACTGTTCTATATTTTCAGACAGTATTCTTATCAGTCAGACTTTATTATTATTTAGATGCTCATGTACTCAGTGACACCGGGTTTTGGGAGTGTATTTATATCTGTAGTTGTGAGATTTTCCATTAAATTCAAATATTATGTTTCAAACAAAAAGAAATTTGTGGATTATTGGGGTTGTCGGTTTGCCTAGCATTAAGATAGGCGACATCACGACAGGTGTGATTTTGGGTCGTGACATTGTGGGGTGGCGTTTCTTTTCTTATAGAATTAGTTAACAAATTAACATTCATATTTTTAAGAAGTTAACTATTTCCTTTACTTTAAATTATATATCAAGATATGTTTAATAATATTTATGTGATTTTTATAAAGATTTTGATCGAAATAGGGGTACACATGCAACGCGCGTATCCTAAGACTAGTTCCCTAAAATTCGTCTAGCGATTTCCGACTGAAATCTATCGAAGAGCAAACCGCCCACTTTCGGTCGGAAATGGCCAAAATAATATTTTTCCTTTTTTTATAATTCAACCGACCCAAGTTGATCGATATATTTAGCGCCAGTGCTCGGGAAATATAATTTGCGTCCGTAATTTCAACATTCCAACTGAAATTGGTCGGTATCGAATCAAACTTTGACTTTTGTGCAAAAAATTAAAGATAAATTAAAAATAATGTTTGACAATTTCGGTCGGATAGTTAAATCTAGAAAATATTTTCAAGTATGCCGACCCATTTCGCTCGGTATTGAAGTCAAACACTTGGTCAACAAGAATAAATATATACTCCGTAATTCATTTTTAAATTATAAAAATAATTATAATTTCTGACAGATTTCGGTCGGTAAATTAAATAATTAATTAAAAGCTCCGACCAACTTTGGTCGGTTCTTTTGTGTAATATTTCTTTCCCTTTATTTTATGTAGTACTTAATTATTTGAAATTTACATTAAAGCTTAATATAATTAATATCCTAAATAAAAATATAACACTATTATTTTTTAATACAAAATTAAAACATACATTTTGTTAAAACATACTAAATAATTTTTTTATCTTTAAATTAAATTATACAAATAATTTGTTAGTGTTTAGGTATTGTGGAAACAAAGGCTCGATCGCTTAGACATTTGGCCTCAAGATTTACTTATGGACTCAATAATTCGGATCATCTAGTCACTTAATGTAACGACCCGACCGGTCGTTTTGCTTTCTAGAACCTCGTTACCTTAAATAAGACTTCTCATATGTGCTTTTACTATTTTATGACTTTCGGGGATGGTTAGTTCGGGATTTGGAAGAATTCGGGTTGAATTCTGAACACTTGGTTCCTTAAGGTTGGCTAAAAAGGCGAAGTTTGACTTCGGTCAACGTTTTCAGTAAACGACCTCAGAATTGAGATTTGACGGTTTCAATGGGTTAGTATGATAATTTCTCACTTGGGCATATGTTCGGAACGAGTTTTGGATGACCCGGGAGCGTTTCGACGCTTAATAGTGAAAGTTTGTCTTTGAAAGTTTTAGAAGTTCTTTAAATTCGGTTTGGAGCGGATTTTGGTGATATCGAGGTCCAAATGGAATTCTGAGATCGGGAATAGTTCTGTAATGTCATTTAAGACTTGCACGTAAAATTTAGTTTCATTCCGAGTAGTTTAAGTACGTTTAGGCGCATTGGGAGTAAATTGAAGAACTGGAAGTTCATGAATTTGATTCAATTGGTTTTGGGGTGTGATTCTTAGTTTTAATGTTTTTTCGGGCATTCCGAGAGTTCGAGCGAGTTCGTTTTATGATTCCAAACTTGTTGGTACGTTCGGACGAGGCCCCGAGTATCAATCGGACGAGGCTCGGACCAAGTTGGAAATTAGGAGAAACAGTTAAAGCTCCCAGCTGCTGTCATAATCGCACATGCGCTTGGCCAGCCGTAGGTGCGAGCTCGCAGAAGCGGCTAAGGAAGGGCAGCACAGGATCCGCAGGTGCCCCCCAACCTCCGCAGAAGCGGGACCTCGCCAGCAGAAGCGAAGCCAGCCTGCCTGGGCACTTCCGCAGAAGCGGACTTTTGTCCGCATAAGCGACAATGCAAGTACGGCCCTGCGACCGCAGGTGTGAGATCGTTGCAGGCAGTGAGGTCTCTTATAAAATGGGACTTAGTCATTTTTGGCTCATTTATTTCCATTGTTGGGCGATTTTGGAGCTCTTAGAGAGAGGGTTTCACCTAGCACTTTGAGGTAAGTAATTTCTATACAATGCGTGTTAAATACATAGTTTATGGGTAGATTATAATATGTAAATTAGTTAAAATTTTGGGTTTAGGTGAAAACCTAGGTTTTTGATTAAAATGAGATTTAATCATGAAATTCGTTAAGGAACCTAGTAAAAATCATATATTTGAGTTCATGAGATTATGGGTAGCAACTTTCATCAACAATTTCTGGAATCCGGGCAAGTGGGCCCGTGATGAATTTTAGGAATTTGGCAAATAGTATGGGAAAATCACTTTGATAGTTGAGATATGAACTTTTAAGCGGGTATTAATTATTTTAAATAATATTTGACTAGTTGCGAGACATTTGGCGCCAAATTGAGGGTTTGGGCACAATCTTGGACCGAAAAGTAGGCCTTGAGACGAGGTAAGTCTCTTTCCTAACCTTGTAAGAGGGAATTAACCCCATAGGTGAATTTAATCATTATGTACTTCTATTTGTGGGGGCTACGTACGTACGAAGTGATGAGAGTCCGTGTGTAGCTACTATTCATGCTTATGTCCAGGTAGATTTAGGCTTACACCATGCTTTTGTTGATGTCGTTGCTTGTTTATGCTTATTAATTGTTTGGATTGAAGCGGAGGTTGAGGATTTCAATATATTAAGGGGTCCTAGCTGAATTTCTTATTTTGAAAAAGAATTGAGAAATATTATGATAACTTGAGAAAATCTATATTCAACCGCTTCGCAAGTATATTCCGCGAGCGGGGTAAATTTCTACTACTCTCATGGGAGCGGGTCGTTCGCCTCGACAGGTTGATTGATGTATTTATGGTTCGGATCGTTAGACCCTCGGCGGTGCACAGTATATTTATATGTATATTTGGATCGGGTCGTACGTCCTCGGCATAATTCGTGCGTAAAGATATTGGAACCCCTTTATATTTAATATTGTTCCATGGACTTAAAAGGTGAAAGGATAAGACGAGAGAAATGACTTGGTTCTTACTTGAAATGGAAGGATAGTTTACTTATTTTTTCCTGCTTTGAGTTCTATTATTAGTTTATATATCATGTTTAATTAGAACTTCATACTATTATATTTTTGGCCCATAGTAAGTGTCGAAGTCGACCCCTCGTCACTACTTCTTCGAGGTTAGACTAGACACTTATTGGGTACATGTTGTTTATGTACTCACGCTACACTTCTGCACCTGATGTGCAGGATCTGAGGCAGGTGCATCTGGTTATCAGTCTGGCGTGCACGCTTGACTTCTTGTCCGAAACCACACGGTGAGCTGCCCTTCCGAGCCGTTCAGCAGTAGCCGCAGTCTCTCTTTTGATTTATTTTCTATCTATTCTATTTCAGACAGTAGAGTAGAGATATTTTATATATTCTACTAGTATCCCACACACTTGTGATACGAGATCTTGGCATACACTAGTAGACTTATGATTTTAGTATTATTCCTATGGCCATAAATACATTCAGCTGCTTTCATTTTATTTATTTAAATCTGTTTCTTATTAAACCTATTACATTAAGGAAAGTTATTTACTTGGGTAAAACTTATTGAAATGGGAAAATCACTAGATTGTTCACTGTTGGCTTGCCTAGCCATGGTGTTGGGCGCCATCACGGCCTAAAATGGAATTGGGTCGTGACAACATGGTATCAGAGCACTAGGTTCACGTAGGTCTCACAAGTTATGGGCAGGCCTAATAGAGTCTTACGGATCAGAGCGGAGATGTCCGTACTTATCTTAGAGAGGCTATAGGGTATTAGGAAACTACTCTTTCTTCATCTCCTATCGTGTAGTTGATGGTGTACTAAGTTTCTTCTCTTACTCTCTCACAGATGGTGAGAACATTCGCAGAAGATATTCCGGACCCGTGAGGAGCTGCTCCCCCTGTTGCTAGAGGCTGAGGCAGAAGCCGGGGGAGGGAACCGGCTAGGAGAAGGGGACGAGGACGTCCCAGAGTTTCCCCAGTTGCACCACCAGCCAATCCAGTGGAGGATCCCATTGATGAGGAGCAGGGCGAGGTGCCCGCAGCAGAGCCAGCCCCGGTTGACTTCATGTCAGCACCGAGCTTTCAGGAGGTCATAGGTCGTATGCTGCGGTTCATGGATTATATGACCCAGGCTGATTTATTTCCAGCAGACCCAGCCATATCTCAGCGGGAGGGGGAGCACAAACCCCTACTGCTCAGGATCCTGGGCATGCACCTGCAGTACATCAGACCTCGGGCACACTACCTGTGGGCGGAGCCCAGCCAGTTGCAATAGCTATAACTGATCCCAGACCAGCTATGACCGGTGAGCTGCAGAAGCTACTAGATAGAAAGAATAGGCGTCACCCTCTGGTCTTTGGGGGTGAGCAACATGAGGATCCCCGGGACTTCATTGATCGGTGCAAGGACAGACTGCATAACATGAGCATATTGGAGTCTCACGGAGTAGATTTCACTACCTTTCAGTTAGAGGACAGAGCACGTAGGTGGTGGAAGTCTTATCTCCTTGGCAGACCAGCAGGTTCTCCTCCCATGACTTGGGACCATTTTACATGCCTATTCTTGGACAGGTATATTCCACCCTCTCAAAGGGAAGAGTTGCAGCTTCAGTTTGAGCAACTCCAGCAGGGTCAGCTGTCAGTGACCGATTATGAGGCGAGATTCTTTGAGTTGTCTCGCCATGCACTTATGATACTTCCCACTGAGGCGGAGCAAGTGAAGAGGTTTGCTGCGGGGTTGCACTCTAGAATTTAGGCTAGTATGGCTCGGGAGATTGAGATGGGGACTTCTTATCAGTTGGTAGTGAGATTGATCGGAGGATTGAGGGTTACCGTCAGAGGGGTAGAGAGAATATGCAGCGGGAGAAGAGGTCCCATTTTTCTGGAGAGTTCAGAGGTGCCCCAGCTGGGGGAGAAGGTCATTTTGAGAGGGGTCAGCCCAGCAGGCCCCCATATTCGCACCACCACCTCCTCGGGGTATTCCAGCGCGACCCTACTTCAGTGCTATGCCGGAGAGTTCTTACTGCCCGCTAGCTATTCAGGGTTCTTCCAGTGGGTACTCCGGTCATCAGGGTTCTTCCAGTGCCTATTTCAGTGCCATGCCATAGAGTTCATACCGCCCACTCGCTCTTCAAGGTTCTCCCAGTGGGTATTCGGGCCATCAGGGTCAGACTTCAGGGCAGCAATCCACCGCTCCGAGAGGTTGTTATGAGTGCGGGGATCCTAGTCACATGAAGAGACATTGACCTAGACTTCGGTGTAAGGCAGTGCAGCAGGGTAAGCATCCCATGATTACAGCACCAGTAGCCACACCAGTCATCCAGTCGCCCATAGGAGGAGGGCAGATGGGTAGGGGCCATCCCAAAGGTGGAGGTCAAGCAGGCGGGGGCCAGCCAGGTGGCGCTCCAGCCAGATTCTATGCTTTTCCGGCTAGACCAGATGCAGTGGCCTCAGATGCCATGATCACAGGTATTATTTCTATCTGCGGTAGGGGAGCTTCAGTACTATTTGATCCAGGATCTACCTATTCGTATGTGTCATCTCTATTTGCTTATTTTCTGGATATTCCTCGTGAGTCCTTGGGTACTCCTTTTTATGTACCCTTCCTGTGGGCGATTCTGTTGCTGTAGATCAGATCTATCGATCCTGTGTGGTCACATTCTGTGGATACGAGACTAGAGTGGATCTTTTATTGCTTGATATGACCGACTTTGAGGTCATCCTGGGCATGGACTAGCTATCCCCATATCACATCATCCTTGATTGACATGCCAAGACTGTTACCTTAGCGATGTCCGGGTTTCCTAGATTGGAGTGGAAGGGTTCGTCCGCCAATACATCTAGTCAGGTTATCTATTTTATGAAGGCTCGACACATGGTAGAGAAGGCTTGTTTGGCTTATCTAGCCTATGTTCGGGATACTACTGCAGAGTCTCTAGCGATTGATTTAGTACCAGTAGTCCGGGAGTTCTCTGATGTGTTTCCTTATGATCTTCCAGGTATGCCACCAGATCGTGATATCGACTTCTGTATTGACTTGGCTCCAGCTACCCTGCCTATATCTATCCCACCGTACCGTATGGCTCTGAAAGAGTTGAAGGAGTTGAAGGAGAATCTTGAGGAGTTGCTAGCAAAGGGGTTCGTCAGGCCAAGTGTATCACCTTGGTGTGGCCCAATGTTATTTATGAAGAAGAAAGATGGGACTATGCGGATGTGCATTAATTGCCGCCAGTTGAACAAAGTTACCATCAAGAACAAGTACAGGTTATCGCGTATTGATGATTTGTTTGACCAGTTGCAGGGTGCTAGGGTGTTCTCTAAGATCGACTTGAGGTTGGGGTACCATCAGTTGAATATTCGGGACTCGGATCTTCCGAAGACTGCTTTCCGTACTAGATATGGCCATTATGAGTTTTTTGTGATGTCCTTCAGCTTGACTAATGCCCCAACGGTGTTTATGGACTTGATAAACAGGGTGTTCAGGCCTTATATTGATTCATTTGTCATTGTCTTCATTTGTGACATTTTGATTTACTCACGTAGCATGGAGGAGCACGAGCAGCACTTGAGATGGTGCTTCAGACCTTGCGGTAACAGAAGTTATATGCTAAGTTCTCCAAGTGTGAGTTTTGGTTAGATTTTGTGGAATTCTTAGGGCATGTTGTATCAAGCGAGGGTATTAAGGTGGATCCCAAGAATATTGAACCAGCTCAGAGTTGGCCTCGTCCTACTTCGGTGACTAAGATCAGGAGCTTCTTAGGGTTAGTAGGTTATTATTACCGGTTCGTGGAGGGCTTCTCATCTATTGCAGCATCTTTGACTAGATTGACCCAGAAGGGTGCTCAGTTTCATTGGTCCAATGATTGTGAGACAAGCTTCCAGAAGCTCAAGACAACTTTGACTACAGCATCAGTCCTAGTGTTGCCTTCCAGTTCGGGAATGTATATGTGTATTGCGACACTTCACGCATTGGCTTGGGTTGTGTATTGATGCAGGAGGGCCGAGTTATTGCATATGCTTCACGTCAACTGAAGCCACATGAGAAGAATTATCTTGTGCACGATCTGGAGTTGGCCGCAATTGTTCATGCTCTTAAGATCTGGAGGCATTATCTTTATGGGGTGTCCTGTGAGGTTTACACTGATCATCGCAGCTTGCAGCATGTTTTCAAGCAAAGGGATCTTAATTTGACGCAGTGTAGGTGGCTTGAGTTACTGAAGGACTATGACATCGCCATTCTTTATCATCCGGGCAAGGCGAATATGGTCGCGGATGCCTTGAGCGGGAAGGCAGAGAGTATGGGTAGCTTGGCATTCATTTCAGTGGAGGAGAGACCACTACCCTTGGACATCCAATATTTGGCTAACAGACTTGTGAGGTTGGATATTTCAGAGCCCAGCCGAGTTCTTGCATGTGTCGTTGCCCAGTCTTCACTATTGGAGCAGATCAAGGTTCGACAATTTGATGATCCGTACTTGACAATTCTCAAAGATACGGTACTGCAAGGTAGTGCCAATAAGGTTTCTATCGGTGAGGATGGTGTTCTGCGAAGCTAGGGTCGTCTATGTGTTCCAAATGTTGATGGCTTGAGGGAGAGGATTCTAGAGGAGGTGCACAGTTCTCGATATTTCATTCATCCAGGTGCTATAAAGATGTACCACGACCTGAGTCAGCATTATTAGTAGCGGCGGATGAAGAAAGACATAGTTGAGTATGTAGCTAGATGCCTAAATTGTCAGCAGGTTAAGTATGAGCACCAGAGGTCAGGAGGCCTACTCCAGGAGATAACTATACCTAAGTGGAAGTGGGAGTGCATTACTATGGACTTCATAGTTGGGTTGCCGCGGACCTTGCGGAAGTTTGATGCAGTTTGGGTCATTGTAGACCGATTGACCAAGTCAACACATTTCATTCCTATGATGACTATGTATACTTCAGAGAGATTGGCCCAGATTTATATCCAGGAGATAGTTCGGCTAGATGGTGTGCCTGTATCTATCATATTAGACAGAGGTCCTTAGTTTACTTTGCAGTTCTGGAGAGTAGTACAGAGTGATTTGGGGACCCGTGTAGAGCTTAGCACAGCATTTCATCCACAGACCAACGGACAGTCGGAGCGGACAGTTCAGATCTTGGAGGACATGCTCATGGCATGTGTGATTGACTTTGGGGGACAGTGGGATCGGTTCTTGCCTTTGGCCGAGTTTGCTTATAACAACAGTTATCAGTCCAGCATCGAGATGGCTCCATTAGAGGCTTTATATGGTCGGCGATGTCGTTCTCCCATCGGGTGGTTTGAGCCCGGCGAGGCTAAGTTATATGGTACTGATTTGGTGAAGGACGCCTTGGAAAAGGTAAAGTTGATTCAGGAGTGACTTCACACAGCACAGTCCAGACATAAGAGTTACACAGGTCAGAAGGCGCGTGATTTATCATTTATGGTGGGTGAGAAGGTTCTCTTGAAAGTCTCGTCGATGAAGGGGATTATGAGATTCGGGAAGAAGGGCAAGTCAAGCCCAAGGTTTATAGGCCCATTTGAGGTGTTGAGATGAGTTGGGGAGGTTGCTTATGAGCTTGTTTGCCTCCTAGTCTATCGGGAGTTCATCCGGTTTTCCATGTGTCTAAGCTCCGGAGGTATCATGCCGACTTGTCACTTGTGTTAAACTTTAGCACGATTCAGTTAGATGAGAGTCTGGGTTATGAGGAGGAGCCAGTTGCCATTGTAGATAGGCAGGTTCTCCAGTTGAGATCCAAGAAGACTTCTGCGGTAAAAGTCCAGTGGAGGGGCCAACCAATCCAGGAGGTGACTTGGGAGTCCGAGGAGAACATGTGGAGCAGATATCCACACTTATTCAGTACTCCAGGTATGATTCTGAACCCGTTCGAGGACGAACGTTTGTTTAAGAGGTGGAGAATGTAACAACCTGACCGGTCGTTTTATTTTCTAGAACCATGTTACCCTAAATAAAACTTCTCATACATGTTTTTACTATTTTATGACTTGCGGGGATGGTTAGTTCGGGATTTGGAATAGATCGGATTGAAATCGGAACACTTGGTTGCTTAAATTGGCTAAAAAGGCTAAGTTTGTCTTCGATCAACGTTTTGAGTAAACGACCTCAGAATCGAGATTTGATGATTCCAATACGTTCTTATGATGATTTTGGACTTGGGCGTATGTTTGGATCGGGTTTTGGATGACCCGGGAGCGTTTCGGTGCTTAATAGTGAAAGTTTGTCCTTGAAGGTTTTAGAAGTTCGTTAAATTTGGTTTGGAGCGGGTTTTGGTCATATCGAGGTCCAAATGGAATTTAGAGACTAGGAATAGTTCTATAATGTCATTTAAGACTTGCACGCAAAGTTTGGTGTCATTCTGAGTAGTTTAAGTACGTTTCGGCACATTGGGAGTAAATTGAAGAACTTGAAGTTCATAAGTTTGATTCAATTGGTTTTTTGGGTGTGATTCTTAGTTTTAATGTTGTTTCGGGCATTCCGAGAGTTCGAGCGAGTCCATTTTATGATTCCAAACTTGTTGGTATGTTCGGGCGTGGCCACGGGGGCCCCGAGTGTCAATCGGACAAGGCTCGGACCAAGTTGGAAATTGGGAGCAACAACTGAAGCTCCCAGATGCTGTCATAATCGCACATGCGCTTGGCCAGCCGCAGGTGCGAGCTCGCAAAAGCGAGCCAAAGCTCGCAGAAGCGGCCAAGGAAGGGCAGCCCGGGATCCGCAGGTGCGCCCCAACCTCCACAGAAATAGGACCCCGCCCGCAGAAGTGGAGCCATCATGCCTGGGCACTTCGACAAAAGCGGACTTTTATCCGCAGAAGCGACAACGCAGGATTGGCCCTGCGACCGCAGGTGCGAGATCGCTGGAGGCAATGAGGTCTCTTTTAAAACAGGACTTAGTTATTTTGGCTCATTTATTTTCATTGTTGGGCAATGTTGGAGCTCTTAGAGAGGGGATTTGACCTAGCACTTTGAGGTAAATAATTTCTATATAATGTGTGTTAAATACATAGTTTATTGGTAGATTATAATATGTAAATTAATGAAAATTTTGGGTTTAGGTGAAAACCTAGGTTTTTGATAAAAATGATATTTAATCATGAAATTCGTTATGGAACCTAGTAAAAATCATATATTTGAGTTCATGAGGTTATGGGTAGCAATATTTTTCAAATATTTTCGGAATCCAGGTACGTGAGCCCGGGGGTGAATTTTAGGAATTTTGCAAATAGGCTGGGGAAATCACTTTGATAGTTGGGATATGAACTTTTAAGCGTGTATTAATTATTTTAAATAACATTGGACTAGTTGCGAGTTGTTTGGTGCCAAATTGAGGGTTTGGGCACAATCTTAGACCGAAGAGTAGGCCTTGAGACGAGGTAAGTCTCTTTTCTAACCTTGTAAGAGGGAATTAACACCATAGGTGAATTTAATCATTATGTACTTCTATTTGTGGGGGCTACGTACGTACGAAGTGACGAGAGTCCATGCGTAGCTACTATTCATGCTTATGTCCGGGTAGATTTAGGCTTACACCATCTTTTTGTTGATATTGTTGCTTGTTTATGCTTATTAATTGTTTGGATTAAAGCGGAGGTTGAGGATTTCAATATTTTAAAGGTTCCTAGCTGAATTTCTTATTTTGAAAAAGAATTGAAAAATATTATGATAACTTGAAAAAATCTATATTCAACCGCTTCGCATGTATATTCCGCGAGCGGGGTAAATTTTCACTATTCTCATGGAAGCGGGTCGTTCACCTCAGCAGGTTAATTAATGTATTTATGGTTCAGGCCGTTCGACCCTCGGTAGTGCACAGTATATTTATATGTATATTTGGACCGGGCCGTACGTCCTCGGCATAATTCGTGCGTAAAGATATTGGAACCCCTTTATATTTAATATTGTTCCATGGACTTGAAAGGTGAAAGTATTAGATGAGAGAAATGACTTGGTTCTTACTTGAAATGGAAGGATAGTTTACTTATTTTTTCCTGTTCTGAGTTCTATTATCAGTTTATATATCATGTTTAAACTTCATACTATTATATTTTTGGCCCATAGTAAGTGTCGAAGTCGACCCCTCGTCACCATTTCTTCGAGGTTAGGCTAGATACCTACTGGGTACATATTATTTATGTACTCACGCTACACTTCTGCACTTGATGTGCAGGATCTGTGGTAGGTGCATCTGGTTATCAGTCTGGCATGCACGCTTGACTTCTGGTCCGACACCACACGGTGAGCTTCCCTTCCGAGTCGTTCAGCAGCAGCAACATTCTCTCTTTTGATTTATTTTCTGTCTATTCTTTTTCAGACAATAGAGTAGAGATCTTTTGTATATTCTACTAGTAGCCCACACACTTGTGACATCAGATCTTGGCACACACTAGTAGACTTATGATTTTGGTTTTATTCCTATGGCTATAAATACATTCAGCTGCTTTCGTTTTATTTATTTAAATCTGTTTCTTATTAAACCTATTAAATTAAGGAGAGTTATTTACTTGGGAAAAACTTATTGAAATGGGAAAATCATTAGATTGTTCACTGTTGACTTATCTAGCTCTGGTGCTGGGCGCCATCACGGCCTAAAATGGAATTGGATCGTGATACTGAAACTCAAGTATGATTTATATTCTAAATCAAATAAAGTGAATGAATATTTTATCCTATGTTCGAGTAAAATTGGTTCACCAATTAAGATCAACTCAAGTTCTCGAACGGACTATTGCTTGAATAGAATTAGTTGTATTAGAAGTGTTGATTGTAGTTTGGTGGATTTAAAGTAGTTTTGGTTAATTTAACGTAGTTTTGGCTAATTGAAAGCATTTTGATGCTTAAATTAGCGGTTTGGTACTGTTTTCTTATTTTGGCAGGTGGTGCAACTATAAAATAAGCTATTTATGCCCAGATTATTTCCAGAAAACAGACCGAAATCGGTCGATATATATTTAAAAAATAATTATTTATTTCCGACCGACTTCGGTTGGACATGTTGAGAAAAAATTCCAAAAATTATTAATTTTCGACCGAAATCGATCGGTATGTTCATAATGTTTTCAGGATTATTTAACTTTCCGACTGATTTTGGACCGAATATTTAAATTATATTTTTATTAATTACTAAATTTCGGGTCGTAGTCGGTCGAAAACTGATTTTAATATTATGATTTTAATTTAGTTTATCGACCACACTAGGTCAGAATTAATATAATTATTTTTATTTAAATAAATAAATATACCGGCTGACATCGGTAGGTATATTTAATTTCAATCGGGTCGTGTGTTAGAAGTGGGGACGTTGACTAGACCGACAGAAATCGGTCGAAATTTCCGACCGAAGTTGGTCGGTTGATTTTACCGACCCACGATTCAGTGTCCTCCACTTTCGGTCAGTTTTTGATCGGAAATAGCCCTTTTTCGACCGATTTTTTCCGACGAAAATAAAGCAATTTCTAGTAGTGTTAGTAGTTGATTAGTAGGCTTGCTTTAATTTACACTTCAATCATCCCGAAACAATCGGCATTATATAAATATATTATATTTAATATATAGTGTGTGTGTTTAATTGAAGAATCAAATAGTTTACTCTTTGATAGTTTTTTCAGACGTACATATTCAAATTATTGTGCGTCAATAGTTTGCAATTGTTTAATATTTTCTCAACTTCCATAAGCTACTTTCAGTTTATATTATGATATTATATCATAAGCTGCTTAATTTATATGATATGACATATTATACTTCCAAGCGAAACACAAACAAATTCTATAGTTTTGACTTATGACTGAAAAAAGAGAAGCACTTCACTGCATGAGAAGGATTTCAAAAATATTGTAGTATAGTTTTATTTTATTTATTTTCAACAAACAATATTGTAGTTGTAACGACCCGACTTGTCGTTTTGAGAATTTACGTTTCATTAAGTGACTTAAGGTCCCGAGCAACTTCGTAATATGTATTATGACCGCGTGTGGGTCGAGTTTGGTTTTCGAAAGATTTGGAATTTAATTGAAAGTACAATTCTCATTTATAAAGCTTGAATTTCTAAAGTTTGACCAGAGATTTGACTTTTGAGAAAGCGACTCCGGAATGGAATGTTGATGATTTCAATAGTTTCGTATGGTGATTCCGGACTTCGCTGCATGTCCGAATTTGGATTTAGAAGTCCGTAGGATAATTCGGCGCATTTTGGCAAAAGTTGGAAAATAGAAGCTTTATGGAAAGTTTGACCAGGAGTTGACTTTATTGATATTGGGGTCAAAATTAAATTATGAAAATTGAAACAGCTACATTATGGCATTGATGACTTGCATGCAAAATTTAAAGTCATTCCGGATTGATTTGATACATTTCCGCACAAGATATAGAATTTGGAAAATTTCAAAAACTGATAAATTCGATTCGAGGTGCGATTCGTTATTCCGTTATTATTTGATATAATTTGAGGCCTCGAATAAGTCTGTATTATATTATGGGACCTGTTGGTATATTCGCACGGGGTCCCGAGTGGCTCGGGTGAGTTTCGGAGTACTTTCGGACCATTTCTAAGCCATTTTTAATTGCTGGTTTTCTTTTTCTTTTGCTACAGGGCTTAATTTGAAAGCTTATATCTCGCAATCTCTAAGAATCTGGAGATTATCAAAACATACAAAATTATATCCATTTGAGTCTAGTTTCCAGAAAGATAAACCATTTATTATTTGGACATTTGTACAAACAGTTATGATCGATTGACTAAAGGTCGGTACTGCAGTTTTTGTTTGCCTGGCAGTGTGCATCGCGAGAAATTTCTGTTGCACAAGGCTGACTTTGGAAGCTTATATCTCGCAATCTATAAGAAATTTGGCGATAATTTAAAAATAAAAGTTGTAGCTCTTTGTGTTTAGTTTTCAGAAAGGTAAACTGTTTGTTAGTTAGAGTTGGATACAAAAAGTTATGATTGATACACTACAGGCTATCTGGGAAGAGTTTTGAAATCGCGAAGATATTTCTGCTGCACAGGGCTGTCTTTCGGAGCTTATATCTCGTCATATATAAGGAATTAGGAGATGAGCAAAAGTTGTAGCCCTGGGTGTCTAGTTTCCAGAAAGTTAAACCATTCATCATTCAGATATTGTATGAGAGAGTTATGTCCATTTTCGTATAGGGAAAGACTGCTATTTTCTGGGGCTGAGGCAAATTGCTGGTGTCAAATGCAATTTATAAGTCTCAAATGTCAAATGCGACTTGCCTGGACAGATTCTAAAAATAGGGGTTTCGGCTATTTTAACATATTCGGAGCTATGGAGATCGGATTGAAGCAATTTTTGAGGCGATTTTCACTATATGGATTGGGGTAAGAGTCCTATATCCAAAAGTGATTATACTTCATGATTCCATGGTTATTTTCATCAGTTATTAGCGAATCAAATAGAAGAAATTCGAGAAATTTGTAAAACGCTTCAAGAACAAAAATTTAAGATTTGGAGGTCGAGTTGTTATCGAAATTTGGTAAAATTGGTATGGTTGAACTCATATCGGAATGGGCGTTCGGATTTCATAAAAATTATGTCAGGTTCCGAAAGGCAAGCCCCGCGTTGACTTTTGGTTGACTTTTTAATGTGAATTTTTAAGTTGACTTTATTATCCAGAATTGTTTCTGATGAATTTTAATGAAGTTATACAATTAATTTGGATAGATTTGAGTTGTACAAAGGTCAATTCAAGCAATAAGGATATTTTGGAATATCGTCCTAACTTCAAAAAGGTAAGTATCGTGCCTAACCATAAGTAGGGGAATTACCCCTTAGGTATTGAGTCGTATGTGCCATTGGTTATCATGACCCCAATTTCCCTTCGTAAGATGTCGTGATGGCACCTAGTCTCTAAGACTAGGTAAGCCTAACAATTTACGAAATAAATGAATAATAAACTAAACTCCAATCTCAACACATGATATATAAATATAAAACTGCAAATACATAATTACAACTCCCAAAACCCGGTAGATATAAGTCACAAGCTTCTAAGAGAAAATACTAAGTGTCTCTATACATCAAATCTAAAGAGAATAAGGGAAACAACATAATAAGGATAGAGGAGGACTCCGAGGTCTGTGGACGCTGGCAGATATACCTTGAAGCCTCCACGTACAGTCCATCTCACTAGTATCTGGCATGGTAGGAAGAACCTAGATCTGCACAAAAAGATGTGCAGAGTGTAGTATGAGTACGCCACAACAGTACCCAGTAAGTGCCAAGACTAACCTCGGCAGAGTAGTAATGAGGTCAGGTCAGGGCCCTAATGGTTTAAAAGATAAGCAAGGCAGAAGATATAATAATATTTTAAAATAATTGAGAATTTAAACAAGAAGAAGTTTCAAACAAATAACAGCCCAGCAATTAGAGGTAAACAACAAGGGCACTCCCGAGGTACCGCCTAGTAGTCCCAAATGTAAATATTCAAGACATGGGAGATCTCCTGGGTAAACGCCTCGTAGTCCCAAAGTAAATATGCAGTAAAGAGGATCTCCCGAGTAAATACGTCGTAGTTCCAAAGTAAATATGCAGTACATGGGGATCTTCCGAGGAACCGCCTCGTAGTCCCAAAGTAAATATGCAGTACAGGGGGATCTCCCGAGGGATCGCCTGGTAGTCCCAAAGTAAATATGTTGTACAGGGGGATATCCCGACAAACCGCCTCGTAGTCCCAAAGTAAATATGCAGCAAACAACCGAAGAACGACGAATTTAAAGCAAGAAATCTTACAGTTAAAGATTTAATTCAAATCAAAGGAAAATAGGTAATTCAACTAAGCGTGTTGCATAAATTTCAAGTAAGAGTTAAGGCACGCAGACATGTGATACTAGATAAACATGATCACTACATAAGCTAAGGCAACTCAGTTAAGGAATTTAAAAGAAGACAACTCAGCAAGAACCGAAATTTTCACAATTAGCCCTTGTACGCCCTCGTCACCTCACGTACACGGCGCTCACATATCACAAATTTTTACAACAATACCAAATCCTAAGGGGATTTCTCCCACACAAGGTTAGACAAGTCACTTACCTCAAATCTCGCTCAATCAATCGGTAAGAATGCCTTTCCCTCGATCTTTTGACTCTGAATGGCCAAATCTAGCCAAAAGCAATTACATATCATGAATATAACTACAAGCAACTAATTTAAATACTGAAAGTATGACTTAAGCAAAGAATCAAAAAATTGCCCCAAAATTCGACCCGAGCCCACATCTCGGAATCGGGTAAAAGTCACAAAATATGAACACCCATTCGATAACGAGTTCACCCATACCAAAATTACCAAAATCCGACACCAAGTCGCCACTCAAATCCCCAAATTAAACTCTCCAAATCCCTAGTCTCAAACTCCCACATTCCACCTTAAACACACACAATCTAGGTGGGAAAATCAATGGGGAAAAGGGGTTATTGATCAAAAATGAGTACAAGAGACTTACCTCAAGAAATATCTCGAAAATGCTCTCAAATATCGCCAAGACCCGAGCTCAAAATGTTTAAAATGAGCAAAAATCGCGAACCCTTGCATTTAAGTGTTCTGTCCAGCATTTCCGCTTCTGCGGACACTTAGCCACATCTGCGGCATCGCAGAACCAACAACTTACCCGCATCTGCAGTTTACTCGCTATAATTAGGGGTTCGGGGCTAATACTCTCAAAATGATCGGTCGGGTCGTTACATCCTCACCCTCTTAAAACAAACGTTCGTCCTCGAACGAGTATAGAGACAAACCTAAAGTGGTGAAAAGATGCGAATAGCGGCTGCGTATATCCAGGTCGCCTCCTCGACCAGATGACCCCTCCACTGAAGCGATCATCTTCGACCTCAACTTTCAAACCTGCCTGTCCAAAATGGTTATTGGCTCCTCAATATAAGATAGTTCCTTGTCCAACTGGACTGAGTTGAAGTCTAACAAATGAGACGGGTCGTTGTGATACTTCCGGAGCATGGAAACATGGAATATTGGATGAACTGCAGAGAGACTAGGTGGTAGTGCAAGTCTGTAAGCCACCTCTCCAACCCTCTCAAGGATCTCAAAAGGCCCGATATACCTAGGGCTCAACTTGCCCTTCTTTCTAAACCTCATAACACCCTTCGTGGGCGAAACCCGGAGCAAGACCCGCTCCCCAACCATGAATGCAACGCCGCGAACCTTCCGATCCGTATAACTCTTCTGCCTGGACTGAGTTGTACAAAGTCAATCCTGAATCAATTTAACTTTCTCCAAGGCATCCTGAACCAAGTCTGTACCCAATAGCCTAGCCTCGCCCGGCTCGAACCAACCCACTGGAGACCGGCATTGTCTACCATACAAAGCCTCATACGGCGCCATCTGAATGCTCGACTGATAACTGTTATTGTAGGCAAACACCGCAAGTGGCAAGAACTGATCCCAAGCCCCCCAAAATCAATCACACATGCACGAAGCATATCCTCCAATATCTGAATAATGCGCTCGGACTGTCCGTCTATCTGAGGGTGAAATATTGTACTCAACTCCACACGAGTACCTAACTCATGCTGTACGGCTCTCTAGAACTGTGATGTAAACCGCGTACCCCGGTCATAGATGATAGATACCGGTACGCCATGAAACCTGATAATCTCGCGGATGTAAACCTGAGCCAGCTGCTCCGAAGATTTAGTAATAACAACAGGAATGAAATGAGCTGACTTGGTCAATATATCCACAATCACCCAAACTGCATCGAACTTCCTTTAACTCCATGGGAGCCCAACAACGAAATCCATAGTGATCCGCTCCCATTTTCACTCTGGAATCTCTAACTTCTTAAGCAATCCACCCGGTCTTTGATGCTCATACTTCACTTGCTGACAATTTAGGCAACGAGCTACATATTCCACTATGTCCTTCTTCATCTGCCTCCACCAATAGTGCTGCCTCAAATCCTGATACATCTTCGCGGCACCTGGATGAATGGAGTACCGCGAACTGTGAGCCTCCTGGAGGATCAACTCACGCAAACCATCTACATTAGTCACACATAGCCTGCCCTGCATCTGTAATACACTGTTATCTCCAATAGTGACTTCCTTGGCATCATTGTGCTAAACTGTGTCCTTAAGGACGTGCATATGGGGGTCATCATACTGACGCTCTCTGATACGATCATACAGAGAAGACTGAGAAACCACACAAGCCAAAACTCGGCTCGACTCGGAAACATCCAATCTGACAAACTGGTTGGCCAAGGCCTGAACATCTAAGGCTAAATGCCTCTCTGCTACTGGTAGATATACTAAACTGCCCAAACTCTACGCCTTGCAACTCAGGGAATCGACCACCACATTGGCCTTCCCTGGATGATAGAGAATGATTATGTCATAATCCTTAAGCAACTCCAACTATCTCCATTATCGCAAGCTAAGATCCTTCTATTTAAACAGATGTTGTAGACTCCGGTAATCGGTGAAAATCTCAAGAGGAACACCATACAAATAGTGCCGCCAGATATTCAAGGTATGAACAATAACTGCTAACTCCAATCATGGATAGGATAGTTCTTCTCATGCACCTTCAACTATCCAGACGCATAGGCAATCACCCTATGCATCAACACCGCACCGAGACCAATGCGCGACGCATCATAATACACCGTATAGGACCCCGATCCAGTAGGCAACACTAACACTGGGGTTGTAGTCAAAGCAGTCTTGGGCTTTTGAAAGATCACCTCACACTCCTAGGTCCACCTGAACAGAGCACCCTTCTAGGTCAATCTGGTCATAGGTGTTGCGCTACAATAGACCAAACACCCACTACAAATCGACGGTAGTACCCCGCCAAGCCAAGAAAACTCCGGATCTCCGTAGCTGAGGATGGTCTAGGCCAACTCTGCACTGCTTCAAAATTCTTCGGGTCTACCTTGATCCCCTAACTCGATACTACATGACCCAAAAGTTCCACTGAATCTACCAAGAATTCACACTTCGAAAATTTTGCATATAACTTCTTCTCTCTCAAGGTCTGAAGCACAGTCCTCAGGTGTTGCTCCTGATCCTCCCGACTCCGGGAATACACCAGAATGTCATCAATAAACACAATGATGAAAGAGTCAATATAGGGTTGAAATACACTGTTCATCAAGTCCATGAATGTTGTTAGGGCGTTTTTCAGCCCAAAAGACATCATAAGGAACTCGTAATGACCATACCGAGTCCTGAAAGCAGTCTTCGGGATATTCGGCTCCCGAATCTTCAACTGAAGATAGCATGAATGCGAGTCAATCTTAGAGAACACTCTGGCACCCTGAAGCTGATCAAATAAGTCATCAATATGTGGCAATGGATACTTGTTCTTCAATGTAACCTTGTTTAACTGGCGATAATCAATACACATTCGCATAGAATCATCCTTCTTCTTCACAAACAAGACAGGAGCACCCTAAGGCGACACACTAGGACGAATGAAGCCCTTATCGAGCAATTCTTGCAACTACTCATTTAATTCTTTCAACTCTGCTGGGGCCATACGATAAGGTGGAATAGAAATAGGCTTAGTGCTCAATAACAAATCAATGCCGAAGTCAATATCCCTGTCGGGCAGCATGCCCGGAAGATCCGCCGGGAATACATCTAAATAGTCCCTCACTACCGGAACAGACTCGATGGTAGGAGTATCAACACTAGCATCTCTCACATAGGCTAGATACGCATCACACCCCTTATCAACCATTCGTTGAGCTTTAAGAAATGAAACAACCCTGCTAGGAACATCATCCAAGGTACCTCTCCACTCTAGTCACGGTAGACCTGGCAAAGCCAACATCACTGTCTTTGAATGACAATAAAGGATAGCGTGATAGGGCGACAACCAGTCCATGCCCAAAATAACATTGAAATCCACCATACTAAGAAATAATAAATCGGCTCTGGTCTCAAAACCACTAAGAGTAATCAAACATAATCGATACACATGGTCAACAATAATAGAATCACCCACGGGTGTAGATACATAAATAGGTGAACTTAGAGAATCACGAGATACATACAAATACGAAGGAAAATAAGATGACACATAGGAATAAGTAGAGCCTGGATCAAATAAAACTGATGCATCTCTATGACAGACCGGAACAGTACCTGTGATAACAGAATCTGATGAAATTGCCTATGTCCTAGCAGGAAGGGCATAATAACTGGCCTGGCCTCCCCCTCTAGGGCGACCTATAACTGTCCGACCTCCACCTCTAGCTAGATGAGCATGTGGGTTGGTAGTTGGTGTTGTAACCATAGCCTGAGGACCAGGTGGAGCACGCGGTGCCTGCGAAATCTATGGAGGTGCACCTCTACTGAATCTGGGGCAATCCCTCACCAAATGATGAGTGTTACCACACTCAAAACAAGCTCTCAGAGGACGTGGCTATTGCAACTGGCTCGGGTCTGATCGACCGGACTGACCACTGAAATCACCCCGTACAGGAGGCACACTAGACATTGGCGGTGCATAACAAGAATCCTGGGGCCTAGTAGTGGACGGAGCACCACTGGCAGCTAGAAGTGTTGAATGAATATGGTGACCCATATAACCCCTGCCATGACGAGCTGTCGCTGGGGCACGAGTACCACTGTAAGTGCTAGACTCTCGAGACCTCTTGGCCTCCCTCTCCTCTCTATCCGGAGTCAGCATACCCTCCAACCTCCTAGCAATCTCTACTACCTGCTGGTACATAATATCCATCTCCAACTCTCGAGCCATGCTCAATATGATGTTAGGGTTGATCCCTTCAATAAACCGACGAACCTGCTCTCGAACAGTAGCAACCAGGGCTGGTGCATGCCTAGCCAAATCGCGGAATCAGACCGCATACTCTGACACAGTCATAGAACCTTGGTGCCACTACTCAAACTCTGTGCGACAAGCATCTCTGAGACTCTAGGAACATACTCCCTCAAGAACATATCTGAGAGTTGAGTCCAAGTGAGTGAAGCTGCCTCAGCCGGAGTATCCAACTCGTATGCGCGCCACCACTGATAGGTCGTTCCTCTAAGCTGGAATGTAGTGAAAGAAACCCCACTAGTCTCCTCAACACCCATAGTACAGAGGATATGGTGGCACTCCTCAAGAAAACCCTGGGCATCCTCTGACGTTAAGCCACTGAAAGTATGAGGGTGGTACTTCTTGTACTTCTCGAACCTCAGGTGCTCCGCCACAGAAGCTGTTGCCCGAACCTCGGGCTGAACTGGAGCTACCGGCTGCATCGGTATGATCTCTGGAACTTGGTCGACCTGAACCCGCTGCTCTGGGGTACCGGCGACGGGAGTTTGTGCTCCTCACCCAGCCTGATAAGTGGCAGGAGCAAGCGGTATCAATCTTGCCTGAGCCAAGGTGCTGAACATGCTCAAGAACTGGGCTAGAGCCTCTTGGAGGGCTGATGCAGTAACAGGCATCTCAGGTGCCTGCCCTCTAACTGGAGCTATTGGTGGCACCTCTGTAGCAGCTCGTGCGGGTGCTCTGGCTGCACCACGTGGACATCCTTGGCTTCTACCCCGGCCCCGGCCTCTCGCGGCTCTAGAAGAAGGTGTGGGTGTCTGATCATCTGATCCAGTTGTACGTGTCCTCACCATCTATGGGAGATTAGAAATACAGAAGTTTAGAATCCGAAGTAAAAATCTCGCACAATAAGGAATCAAAGAAGTGAAACATTCCTAACAGTTCCAAAGCCTTCCGAAGATAAGTACAGACGTCTTCGTACCGATCTGTGAGACTATACTAAACCTGCATGTGACTCATAACACCTATGAAGCTAGAGCTCTAATACCAACTTGTCACGACTCCAATTTCTTTCCGTAGGATGTTGTGATGGCACTTAGTCTCTAAGACTAGGTAAGCCTAACAATTTGCGAAATAAATGAATAATAAACTAAACTCCAATCTCAATACATGATATATAAATATAAAACTACAAATCCATAATTACAACTCCCAAAACCCGGTAGAGATAAGTCACAAGCTTCTAAGAGAAAATACTATGTGTCTCTATACATCAAGTCTAAAGAGAATAAGGTAAACAACATAATAAGGATAGAGAGGGACTCCGAGGTCTGCGGACGCTGGCAGATATATCTTAAAGTCTCCATGTACAGTCTAACTCACTAGTATTTGGCCTGGTAGGAAGAACCTGGATCTGCACAAAAAGATGTGCAGAGTGTAGTATGAGTATGCCACAACGGTACCCACTAAGTGCCAAGCCTAAACTCGGTAGAGTAGTGATGAGGTCAGGTCAGGGCCTTACTGGTTTAAAAGATAAGAAAGGCAGAAGATATAATAATATTTTGAAATGATTGAGAATTTAAACTACAAGGAGTTTCATAAAAATAACAACCTAGGAAATAGAGGTAAACAACAGGTGCACTCCCGAGGTACCGCCTAGTAGTCCCCAAAATGTAAATATGCAAGACAGGGGGGATCTCCTTAGTAAACGCCTTGTATTCCCAAAGTAAATATGCAGTAAAGGGGGATCTCCCAAGTAAACACCTCGTAGTCCCAAAGTAAATACGTAGTACAGGGGGATCTCCCGAGGAACCGCCTCGTAGTCCCAAAATAAATATGCAGTACAGGGGGATCTCCCGAGGAATCGCCTCGTAGTTTCAAAGTAAATATGCAGTATATGGGGATCTCCGGAGGAAACTTCTCGTATTTCCAAAGTAAATATGCGGTACAGGGGGATCTCCCGAGGAACCGCCTCGTAGTCCCAAAGTAAATATGCAGTAGAGGGGATCTCCCGAGGAACCGCCTCGTAGTCCCAAAGTAAATATGCAATAGAGGGGGATCTCCCGAGGAACCATGTCGTAGTCCCAAAGTAAATATGCAGCAGATAATCGAAGAACGACGAATTTAAAGCAAGAAATCTTACAGTTAAAGATTTAATTCAAATCAAGGTAAAACAGGTAATTCAACTAAGCATGTTGCATAAATTGCAAGTAAGAGTTAAGGCACGTAGACATGTGATACTAGATAAACATGATCACTACATAAGCTAAGGCAACTCAGTTAAGGAATTTAAAAGAATACAACTCAGCAAGAACCGAAATTTTCACAATTAGCCTGTGTACGCACTCATCACCTCGCGTACACGGCACTCACATATCACAAACTGTTACAACAGTACCAAATCCTAAGGGAATCTCTCCCACACAAGGTTAGACTAGTCACTTACCTCAAATCTCACTCAATCAATCGGTAAGAATGTCTTTCCCTCGGTTTTCCGACTCTGAGTGGCCCAAATCTAGCCAAAGCAATTACATATCATGAATACAACTACAACAACAACAACAACAATAACAACAACTCAGTAAAATCCCACTAATGGGGTCTAGGGAGGGTAGTGTGTACGCAGACCTTACCCCTACCCCGAAGAAGTAGAGAGGTTGTTTCCTAAAGACTCTCGGCTCAAAAAACAAAAAGACAAAAGGACAAAAAGGGAGACAATATTAGTATCACAACAACAATCATAGGATAAATAGAAACACCATGAAATCCAGAAGAAAGATGCAAAGCAAAGAGAGATAATATTAGTAAATATTAGTATCACCACAACAGTCATAAGAAAAATTGGAACACCATGAAATCTAGAAGAAAGATGCAAAGCAAAAGCGATAGCTAGTAAATAGAACATGCACTGAAAAGCAAAATAGTAAGCCACAACATTCCCACTAGCTATCTTAAACAAAAACCCTACATGGCTAGTCCCACCATGGTACGAATTAAGGCACGACTCAACTATCTCCTAACCTACAACCCTAATACTCGACCTCAACATCTTCCTATCAAGTGTCATGTCCTCGAAAATCTGGAGCCTCGCCATATCCTTCCTGATCA
>AWOL01S0046637.1:0-11822 GCA_000715115.1 Nicotiana otophora | reverse complement strand
ACGTTAAATCGGTGTCTTCTTTATATGCTTTAATTGTCGTTGTTATCAACTTCCATTGTCTTTATTATTGTCATTATACTGTTGTTTGGCTAAATTCCGCACTACCTGGATTTCCGATCCTAACAAATTGATATCAGAACCAGATCTAACCGGGTTAGTTTCAATAGCCAAAATGACTCTAACAAAGACCTATGTTGAGAAATTTGACCGAAGTTCAAACTTCAGAATATGGTAATTAAATATGGAAGCTATCCTAATTCAAGATGGCTTAGACTTGGCGTTGCAAGGAAGGGAGAATAAGCCGGATAAAATGACAGATGAAGAGTTTGCCGTCATAGACAAAAGGGCAAAAGCAAGTATCATTTTAAATCTCTCAAATGAGGTTTTACGTGAAGTTTCTATAGAAACCACAACCAAAGGCATGTGAGAAAAATTGAAAACCTTATATATGAAGAGGACGGTGGAAAATAGACTTTACCTGAAGCAAAAGCTTTATACAATTCGTATGGGTGAAGGTACCTCTATTCTCTCTCATCTTGACACTTTTGATTCCATTCTTATGGATTTGAGTAATATAGATGCTGAAATTAAAGATGAGGATCAAGCCGTGTTACTGCTTTGTTCTCTACCCCCATCTTTTAAGCATATAAGAGATACTATGCTTTATGCAAAGGATAATATCTCTTATAAGGATATTAAATCTATCTTAAAATCAAAAGAACAGATAGATAGTGATATTACTAGGGAAGCTAGTGGAACTCAAGCGGAAGTTGACTTATTTATTAGGGGAAAATCCGACTCCATATCCAGATACAATAATTTAGAGTGTCGCTATTGTCATAAGAAAGGTCACATTATCTCTGAATGCTATAAACTGAAAAATAAAGAAAAGCATAAAAAAAGAAAAAATGAGCACAAAAATACTGACACCGCCGAAGCTAGTGTAACAACTGATGAGATTGAGGGAACTATATTTTTAGCAACTGAAACTAGTTTCAAATCAGAAAATGAGTAGATTTTAGATTCCAGTTGTTCATATCATATGTGTCCTAGCAGGGACTTATTTTCTACATATGATTCAGTTGCAGGTGGAGTTGTCTAACTGGGTAACAATATTACTTGTAACGTTATTGGCAAAGGTACAATTCAGATCAAAATGAACGATGGTGTGGTGAGAATTTTCACAGATGTTAGACATGTTCCTGACTTAAAGAAAAATCTCATCTCTTTGGGCACTCTAGAATCTCTTGGGTGCAAGTACACAGGTGAAGGTAGAGTTATGAAAGTTTCTCATGGTTCTCTTGTGATCATGAAAACACACAGATCTGGTTCGTTGTATACTTTATTGGGATCCACTGTTATAGGCCCTACTACAGTTTCGGTATCAGACAATTTGTCTGATTTTGATGGCATTAAATTTTGACATATGCCCATTGGGGCTTTTGCGGAGAAGGTGGAGCAAATTTACTATATCAGCCAAAATTAGGCCAAGGTGGAGATTTGTAATATGGCCAATTTTTTATGACATTTGCCATGACATAATATCCATTATAATAAATTTGTGGTTCATGACATTTGCCATGACATAATATCCATTATAACAAATTTGTGGATCATGACATTTGCCATGACATAATATCCATTATTAGGCTAAGGATTTCTTGCTATAAATAGAGGAGTTTCTCCTCATTTGTAGATACACCAACAAGACTTGTCTTCAATTCTTGTTTCTTCCTTTCTTCCTTTATTAAGAGTGTTTTGTATGAGAGTTAGTGTTGGGAAGCACTTGTGTGAACCCTTTCTTTGGAGTGATCTTGTGAGGTTATTCTCTTAGGGTATTTGGGATTAATTAGAGTGTTTACTCTAATTTTGTACTCTCTTTTGTACTCTTATTGTTATAGTAAATTGCTCCTCTCCGCTTGTGGACGTAGGTCACTTTGACCGAACCACGTTAAATTTGTGTCTTCTTTATCTACTTTAATTGTCGTTGTTATCAACTCTCATTGTCTTTGTTATTGCCATTATACCGTTGTTTGGCTATTTCCGCACTACCCGGGTTCCCGATCCTAACAAATTGGTATCAGAGCCGGATCTAACCGGGTTTGTTTCAGTAGCCAATATGACTCTAACAAAGACCTATGTTGAGAAATTTGACCGAAGTGCAAACTTCGGAATGTGACAATTAAAGATGGAAGCTATCCTAATTCAGGATGGCTTAGACTTGGCGTTGCAAGGAAAGGAGAAGAAGCCGGATAAAATGACGGATGAGGAGTTTGCCGTCATAGACAAAAAGGCAAAAGCATGTATCATTTTAAATCTCTCAAATGAGGTTTTACGTGAAGTTTCTGTAGAAACCACAGCTAAAGGCATATGGGAAAAATTGAAAACCTTATATATGAAGAGGACGGTGGAAAATAGACTTTACCTGAAGCAGAAGCTTTATACAATTCGTATGGGTGAAGGTACCTCTATTCTCTCTCATCTTGACATCTTTGATTCTATTCTTATGGATTTGAGTAATATAGATGCTGAAATTAAAGATGAGGATCAAGCTGTGTTACTGTTTTGTTCTCTACCCCCATCTTTTAAGCATATAAGAGATACTATGCTTTATGCAAAGGATAATATCTCTTATAAGGATATTAAATCTATCTTAAAATCAAAAGAACAGATAGATAGTGATATTACTAGGGAAGCTAGTGGAACTCAAGCGGAAGTTGACTTATTTATTAGGGGAAAATCCGACTCCATATCCAGATACAATAATTTAGAGTGTCGCTATTGTCATAAGAAAGGTCACATTATCTCTGAATGCTATAAACTGAAAAATAAAGAAAAGCATAAAAAAAGAAAAAATGAGCACAAAAATACTGACACCGCCGAAGCTAGTGTAACAACTGATGAGATTGAGGGAACTATATTTTTAGCAACTGAAACTAGTTTCAAATCAGAAAATGAGTAGATTTTAGATTCCAGTTGTTCATATCATATGTGTCCTAGCAGGGACTTATTTTCTACATATGATTCAGTTGCAGGTGGAGTTGTCTAACTGGGTAACAATATTACTTGTAACGTTATTGGCAAAGGTACAATTCAGATCAAAATGAACGATGGTGTGGTGAGAATTTTCACAGATGTTAGACATGTTCCTGACTTAAAGAAAAATCTCATCTCTTTGGGCACTCTAGAATCTCTTGGGTGCAAGTACACAGGTGAAGGTAGAGTTATGAAAGTTTCTCATGGTTCTCTTGTGATCATGAAAACACACAGATCTGGTTCGTTGTATACTTTATTGGGATCCACTGTTATAGACCCTGCTACAGTTTCGGTATCAGACAACTTATCTGATTTTGATGGCATTAAATTTTGACATATGCCCGTTGGGATTTTGGCGGAGATGGTGGAGAAAAATTACTATATCAGCCAAAATTAGGCCAAGGTGGAGATTTGTAATTATGGCCAATATTTTGACTAATGGAGTCCATCTCACATAAGTATAAGCATCTTTGCAAAGTGTAGACTTTGTTGGCAATATTCTTTGGGACCCAAAAATATTGCATTGTGTGTTGGACATCATTTGCACAAGTTGTATCTCTTCTTTTACAACTAAGAGGCCAAGACTTTTTTGCGGAAGGTCATTAGTTCATTTTAGACACACCAACAAGACTTGTCTTCAATTCTTGTTTCTTCCTTTCTTCCTTTATTAAGAATGTTTTGTATGAGAGTTAGTGTTGGGAAGCACTTGTGTGAACCCTTTCTTTGGAGTGATCTTGTGAGGTTATTCTCTTAGGGTATTTGGGATTAATTAGAGTGTTTACTTTAATTTTGTACTCTTCTTTGTACTCTTATTGTTATAGTAAATTGCTCCTTTTCGCTTGTGGACGTAGGTCACTTTGACCGAACCACGTTAAATTGGTGTCTTCTTTATATGCTTTAATTGTCGTTGTTATCAATTTCCATTGTCTTTGTTATCAATTTTCATTGTCTTTGTTATTGTCATTATACCGTTGTTTGGCTAAATTCTGCACTACCCGGGTTCCCGATCCTAACAAAGCATGTTGGAAGGCTAGTAATCGCAGGATATGTGTCAGCTTCTTCTTGTATTTGTCATGTGATATGGCTATGAAGCATGTTGGAAGAACTTCAACAACCACAAGAAGATGCAACTAAAATTTATGTTGATAATAAATCGGCTATTGATTGGCCGAGAATCCAGTGTTTCATGAAAAGAGCTAGTATATTGTTACTAAGTATCATTTTATTAAAGTTTCCATATCCAAGAAGAAAGTGGAGCTTGAGTTTGTGCTGCCAGTAGTAGCATTGATCGGTTATCAAGAGTTGACTCAATATACCACTTTTTCCTTCGTAATTTCTTTTGAAGATTTCTCATCAATTTAATATTCGCTTCTCTTCTAAGTCTAAAGAATACTATTTGTACTTGTGACATATAATCAAGTGGTGGAACCTGTTGAATTGAAGCCCAATGAGTTTATTATTGTGAGAACTTCCCGGATTAGAACAAGATGTTGAATATGGTATGTCACGACGGAAAAATATGTGATTTTAGAAGTCATTATAGGTGTGGAATTATGTTATGCTCTATAACCTTTGGTGGAAGAAAGTCCCTTGTACATATCACAACACTTTCTTAGTTCCGCATCAATAATATTATTACTTTTTTTTGTCCAAAAAAGAAAAAAATAAAGAAATAAAATCTGGTCGTATTGTAAAAAAAAGGTTTGCCATATGTTGTGTTTTTTGTTTAAAAGATTTGATTGTTTTTCTCTGTATGTTTTGGCTTGTACTTGCAGAAGTAAAAAAGTTAAGATTGTCTTGAAAATCTATCACTCAAATAAAAGAGATCATATCAAACTCCAGAGATGGAGTGCAGACGAAGCTCAAGATGAGCTTGAATGGTGAAATTCCAGAAGTTTCTGGTAAAGAGAAATAAAAGGAGAAAAGGAGCTGAAAGCAAAAGTATTTCGTAAAACGAGAGCTCAGGATATTTTCACTACTATAGAAACATATTTACAAGACTTATGCACATGTGCGACTATATTAGCTGGCAACAACTAATCAACTACTAACTCCTAACATCTTGGAACTAATCTGAGACTCCACTAACTCTAACTAACTACTGTTGTATGTAATACAAGTGGATAAATAAATGCAATCTCTCTCTATAGTTGAGGTGGAACATTGATGCTTCACTAATTAATATTATGGTGGACCAGTGCCGGCCCAAGGGTAAGGCTGCTAAAGCAGCTGTTTTGGGCCTCCTAATTTTTGGAATCCCAAATTTTTCTAACAGGTTATATATTAATTTATTTTTAGAATAATATTTAGTGTTTTAAATGAGAAAGTACAAATTTTCATAGTAAAAAAGTAGGATTAAATTGTTGATCATAAATTGCGAAAAAAATATCTTTTTGGGAATCACTCTCTAGACCATAAATTGAGAAAGAATTCGATTATTAATTCATAACTCAATAAAGGTTAAAACATTAATACAGTCCCACACCGTGTATATCTCAAGAGAAATTAAATGGATTAAATAAAATTATTAATAACTTTACATATGAAAAACTAGAAATACAAAATTTAAATGAAATTATATATGAATTTTTCCTTTTATATAAAAAAGGCCCCTCATTGAAATTTTGCTTTAGGCCTCCATATTTATTGAGCCGCCCCTGTGGTGGACTATCGATGCCTCACTAGAGCAACTTAACTCACATGATACAATCTCAATACCCCTCAAATTGGAGGTGAGGCTCTGACTGTCAACTTGCTCAGAACAACCGAATGTCTAATCCATGCGAGAGCCTAAGTGAGGATGTGTCACGATCCAATTCCCACCATAGACCGTGATGATGTCCAACACTACCGTTAGGCAAGCCAACAATAAGTTAACACGCTGATCGATAGTTCATAACACATTTTAAAATAAGTGATGGAATAAGCAGAGTCTGTTTCATTTTCATAGTAAAATACTGACATTATCTACAAGATTTGAACATGATCAATACATAAAACCGAATGTCATAACTAAAATACAACCATGAACAATGGTCTACACCCCCAAAATCTAGTGCCATGAGTGCATGAGCATCTACTAAAAGATAAAAATACTACTACCACAACTGTTTGGAATGTTTTCTCTTCCATTGTTAGCTTATCCTTATTTGAAGTCATTATTACATGTTATATCTCTTATTGTTGAGTTATTCTTATTTGAAATCATTGATACATGTTATCTCTTATTGTTGAGTAATTCTTATTTGTAATCATTGTTACTTGTTATCTCTTTTATAGTTGAGTTATACTTATTTAAAATCATTGATACATGTTATCTCTTATTGTTGAGTTATTCTTATTTGAAGCCATTATTACTTGTTATGTCTTTAATTATGAGCTCGTTCTCACGTATCATTATGTTTTTGTTATTCCTGTGTTGATTTACTTATTGTACTCCCGTGTTATTGTGCTCGGTATTGTTGAGTTGTGGGCTATTCGGGGTTGTGGTATTGGAATTGTTTTAAGGAAATATTGTGGCATATGGGTACATGTGGTGCGAGTTTTATATTGTATTGTTATATTTTTGGCACACGTGGTATTGTTGAGAGGATAATCGGGGTGTTCGCAAGTAAGTTGTCCGTACTATTATTATTATTAATATTGCACATGCGGCGTGACAAGGCGGACTATATATGTGGGTTTGAGAATGTGGCGAGACAAGGCGGGAATATTATTATGCGCGTGTGGCGAGACAAGGCGGGCATTTACTTTATTGTTGCGCACGCGGCGAGACAAGGGGAGCTATATCGAAGATGACTTGTGATGACTTGTGATGGACTGGGGGGCATTGTTATTGATGATATTTGTATAGTGGTGTGCCTATCTTTTGTGAGTAATTCATAATACGATTGTTTTGTGTTGTTTCCTACGTGCCATTCGTTGTCTCTAATCTTACTTGTTGACTCGATTTGTGATAGAACACTTGCACAAGCATACACCGTAATTAGTCACTCATATCAGTTTAAGAAGATGAACCTTGATGTTTATTGATCGTATACATGTATTCTTGTATACATGACTTCTATGTGTGAGTTGCACCATTAGCACGTGAGTTGTCCGTGCGGATATGAGATATTGTTACTTCTAGCACGTGAATTCTCCGTGAGAATGTGGGATATTGTTACTCTCTTAGCACGTGAGTTATCCGTACAGTTATGAGGTATTAATGGGATTGGCATATGAGTTGTCCATGCAACACGTGAATTGTCCATGCGGTTATGATTGTAATGTGCGCACATGATGCCAAGTGATTAGGGTTCGAGATTTGGGACTCGTGATTTGTGATTATGAGGTGTGGTACCTCGGAAAAATTCTTGTATAAACCTTGTGTGAAAGCGATTGTTTTATTGGGTTGTTACTTGTTTTCCCTTACTTGGTTTTACCGAACTTAATATGTATTCCGCTTACCTTACAACATTATTATATGCTGGCTCCTTATTGTTAATTGTTGTTTCTAATTCTTATTGCAAGTATTGTAACATTATTCTTACCATGTTGAACCTTATATTGTTCCCTATTAATTTTATATTTATAATTGTACAGGTTGTTATGTCTAGTAGGTGCCTTGACTGTTCCTCGTCACTACTCCACCGAAGTTAGTCTTGATACTTATTGAGTACCATTGTGGTGTACTCATGCTAGAGTTGTTGCACATTTTTGTGCAAATCCAGGTAGTTGGGAGCGCGCTGGCCATTGGATAGCTGATCGAGTATTGCTGTGGAGACTTCAAGGTACCTGCCGTCGCGTTCGCAGACTTCAGAGTCACCTTCTGAAATTTTACTTTAACTGTTTATTTCTATTCCGGCACAGTTATATTTAGAGGTTTTCTAGTGAACTCAGTAGAGCTTATGATTTATACTACCGGTTTTGGGATGTTGTATATCTACTTGGGATTGTAAGCTCTATAGAAATTTCTGGTTGATGTTTAATAGTCAATTGGTTAAAATTCTATTATTTATTCTGTAAGTGTTAAGCTTACCTAGTCTCTAAGACTATGTACCATCACGATTCCTAAGAAGAGATTTTGGGTCGTGACAATTGTAGGGGTTAAGCTACTAGAGTTTATAGCCCATTTGGTTATTGAGTTACAACCTAAAATTGCTCTTTGAAGTTAGTAAAGTTTTGAGGCAAATCCTACGAGAAATCATAGTTTTTACTCCCTTGAGCAAAGATGTTCCATGTAAAAGTTACTTGTGTACTTTAATTTTTACACTTTACTTTTAAATTTGTATTAGATAGTTAGGTCAAGTTCTTTAACTCGCAAAAATCGGCACGAGACAAGTCATTCTCCGTCCCTCTTATGGCTAGTGCATCCCAATTAAGAATTGAAAAAGGCAAAAGAAAACAAAAATTGTCAAAACTTCATAAAAATCCAGAAAGTAAACAAGATATAGATAAAAAAAATTTACTTGGAAAAATGAAACACAAGCAATGAACCAATGTCAGTGACGTGACTCACTTGAGAAAACACATTCCCGTGCGTTTACACGTTTGATGCATCAAGAATAGAAGAGTTTTTTATCACATTTTTATGTCATTTTCAAGCTATGAGATACATGATTATTATTTTAAATGATCTTTCTAAAAAAGATGTTTATAAATATAAATTAGACGAGCAAGTCTATTAGTAAGGAAAAATTAGTTAAATAGTTTTTTTTTAATTAATACTAAGTTTGTTAAAAGGTGGACAGAGGAGGCTTAGTGGGCTAAGATTCATGCCTATGGTAGAAGTGCACAACCTGCTATCTACATGATAATACTAGCTGGATGTGTATATTACTTGTGGCAAGAGAGAAATCAAAGGACTTTTCACAATAAGAAGAAGTCGGAGGAGATCCTTGATCAAGATGGCGATTCAGGATGCACATTGCAGGAGAGCTGGAAGCATGCCTAACTACAGCAGATGCACAGTGACATACATATAAATTTTCATAGGCGGTATCACATTTTTAAAAGTAAACAAAAAACAAAAGGTTGTAACAACATTATATTAAATAAAACACTACTCAATATTACTATTCTTCTCGATGAGTTTTTATTTTTTAAAATGTATTCAAAATAATCCCACTATAAATAATATTAAAACAATTCTATAAAAGGTACAAACAATCACTAAACAACTCATCGTTTATTTGGTCATGCAAATCAATTTTAATTAATTTTACTGGTCAGAAAGAAGATGAAAGGAAGAAAAAGAAAATAAGAAAATAGCGCACCAGCTAACCATGGAAGCAAGAGCTTCCAAATAATTAATTGTTGCAACAGAAACCTTGACCAATTGGTTCAAAGTATTGGGAAACAACAAGCACAAGCAATGTGCACCCCAAGGTAGCGGAATGATATTCAAGTCAAACTTTCTCAATCTACTTGAACCAAGAGAAAACAATAAATTGGCACAAATGGTAATACAGGCAACAACTATATCACAAGCAAACGAAGAATAACAAGGCAAACATCAAGATACGAGACACCAAATTTACGTCGAAAACTCCTTCAACGTGAAGAGGTAAAAAATCACGGGACCAAAGGCCCTCAAAGCTCCACTAAATAAATCAACGAGAGTTATAAAAGTTCTCTAAATTTGCCACAAAGCAAGTGTCAAACCAAGAGCAACAATAAAAATAAGACTGCATCAAAACAGTTGAAGAAAGGAGAGAAATCACCCCAAAACCTAGCTACTGTTTACGCCTCCAAGATCAAAGTTACACGCCACCAAATACAATCTTCACCGTTGAACTTCAAGAACCAAATATTGAGAACTCCAAGTTCAACGTTAAGCACGATCCAACGGTTAACGAGTCGGAAAACGCTAATTGAAGCAGACTGCCTGAGCAAATATTTTTTGGAGCAAAAGAACACGCTTTTCTCTCTCACAAGGCTTCAAAAACGGCTGCACTCTAATGTTTTTTCTCTTGTTGTATTTCTAACCTAAAATAGGTCATATTTATATGTCTTGATAATAGAGAGTAAGAGTGGCAAACTAGCAGGGCGGGTTGGATATGGTTCGGGTCGAAAACGAGTAATGAAAAAACGGATAAATTATCCGACCCGATTTATATTTAATACGGATAAAAAATGAGTTAACCAACGGATAATATGGGTAACCATATTATCCATGATTTCTTGAATATGAACACTTTTGAGAGAATTCCTAGTCTCCCAAACTTGATGAACTACCAATTCGAGGCTTTACAAATGTAAAGGTTAAACACATTAGTTATCCATTGGTTTTACATTTTCTAAATGGATAATATGGTTCTTATCCATATTTGACCCATTTTTAAAAAAATTATTATCCAACCCATTTTTTAGTGAATAATATGAGTGGTTAACTGTGTTCTTTTAATCATTTTGTCGCCCTTAATAGTGAGCTATATGACAAAGTGGGCTAGGTCCAAAAGGTATTTTTTTATCCACATAAAAAGAAAAAAAGCCCAAAAACCGAACAATTCTCCCCCTCCTGACTATGTGGAGGAGACCGTCATCCCGGCGAACATGCAACACTCTTCAAACTTCCCTCTTGGCAGGGCTTTAGTCAACATATCTGAACCATTACCATTAGTGTGAATCTTCTCAAGTTAAAGCAACTTAGAATCTAACACATCTCTAATGCAATGATATCTGACATCAATATGTTTAGACCTACCATGAAATTTAGAGTTCTTGCCAAGATGAATAACACTTTGACTGTCACAATAAAGCACATACCTCTCTTGAGCAAAGCAAAGTTTTCCTAAAATTCTCTTCATCCAGAGCAACTCTTTACAAGCTTCAACGACATCAATAAGCTCAACTTTTGTAGTAGATAGAGCAATATATTTTTGCAACCTAGATTGCCAAAACATAGCTCCCCCTGCAAAGGTAACCAAGTAGCTTGAAGTTGACTTGCGAGTATTAACATCACCTTCCATATCTGAATCAGTGTAACCAAAAAGTATAGGTTTCCCTGTCCCAAAATACAAACTTAGACTAGAAGTGCCACAAAGATATCTCATTATCCATTTCAACGCGTTCCAATACTCTTTTCCTAGATTAGAAAGCAAACGGCTAACAGTACTAACAACGTGAGCAATATCTAGTCTTTTCTAAATTATTGCATATATCAAACTGTCAACAGCTGAAGCATAAGGAACTTTCTTCATATCTTCCTTCTCATCATCACTGGAAGGACATTGCTTCGTGCTCAATGTGAAGTGCATAACTAAAGGTGTACTGACAACCTTAGCTTTATCCATGTTGAACATGCGAAGTACTTTCTGAATGTACTTCTCTTGTGATAACCACAACTTCTTGGTCTCTCTGTCACAGACAATCTGCATGCCAAGAATCTGTCTTGCTGGTCCTAAGTCTTTCATAGGAAAAGACTTGTTCAACTCTTTCTTCAACTTCTGAATCCTGCAAGCATTAGGACCAACAACAAGCATGTCATCAACATAAAGTAATAAGATAATAAAGTCATCATCAGAGAATTTTGCACAAAAACACAATGGTCGGAAGTAATCTTCTCGAAGCCCTATTGACTCATAAAAGAACCAAGCTTCCTTTACCACTGCCTCGAAGTTTGTTTCAAACCATACAAGTTCTTCTTCAACTTGCAAACAAAATTCTCTTTTCCCTTGACTTCAAAACTTTCTGGCTGCTGCATATAGATTTCTTCATGTAATTCAGCATGTAGAAAAGCTGTTTTAACATCCATTTGCTCAACCTCTAAATCTAGACTTGTATCCAAGCCCAGAACAACCAGA
>AWOL01S0046632.1:13565-33088 GCA_000715115.1 Nicotiana otophora | reverse complement strand
CTCCCCAGACCCCACTAGTGGGATTATACTGGGTTGTTGTTGTTGTTGTTGTTGTTGTTTTCCCCCAAAATGGGGATAAACCATAAAATTTCTCAGAGGGGAAAAAATAATGGCTATTCACATTAATTTGTAATGCACTTATTGGAAATGACCACATTTGAAAGAAAGTGCAGTGCAGTAGCACGTTCAAATGATAAACTCAGAGAAGGTTGCTAATTGAGATGTTTTAGTCAATTATTTTTACGTAGACCTCTAGATACATCCGTAAATCATGATGCATGGTTATGTTGGGAAAAATAATAATTCCACCCAAAAATAATATTCATGGAAAATAATAATAACGCAAGAGAGTAACAATGACACCAACTCTTTTAACGAGGTAAATACAATACCCGAGCGAAGCAATATTACCACTATAATGTTACAACCTAGTAGTGTCAAGAGACTACTGCAATTTTGAAAGAAATAACTCTCTTTATTTAAAATATCTCACTACAATATTACTGTCACTCGCTATTTATCTCACAGACAACAATCTGTGGATTACTCTCACTACTTTACTTTCTACTTAGCTTCTCTTTGTTTTTGGTGTGTTTCAAAAGAGAATTGGAGCCTCTTATTTATAGAAAAAACTTGCCTACCCTTAGACCAATCACATTTATTCTTTGCAATTTGCACTGCAAATTGCCATCGGTTGAAACACGTTTTTGTGACTTAGCCGCCCAACTTGCCAATTTTTTTCAGCAACCCTACTTGCAACCTTTTCCAACTTTTTCTTTATTTCTTTTAGATAGGTCCACAAATCTCCCCCTTAATTTTGAATTTTTTTGGTCATTCCAAGTCTTGATCTCAACCTTTAAAAATTTTCAAACGTGAGAGACTTTGTGAAGATATCTGCAACTTGATCATGAGATCTCACATACTTGAGCTCGACTTTTTTCTTGGCAATGCATTCTATGATGAAGTGATATCTTGTATCTATATGCTTGCTTCGATCATGATACACCGGATTTTTGACAAGTGTTTGTGCGGATTTGTTGTCAATACAAATATCGGTAGCTTCAATTTGTGGCAAATTGAGCTCCTTCAATAATCTTCTCAGCCAAATAGCATGACACATACAAGATGTTGCTGCTACATATTCAGTTTCACAAGTCGAGAGAGTAACAATTGATTGTTTCTTTGAACTTCAAGAAATAACAAAATCACCCAAGAAAAACACAAAACCAGTTGTGCTTTTTCTATCATCAATATCTCTCACATAATCACTATCACAAAATCCCATAAGATTGAAATCAATAGAACAAGAATAAAATAGCCCAAAGTCAATCGTACCTTTTAGGTAACAAAGAATTCTTCTAGTGACTTTCAAATGGGTGGAGGTAGGAGCTTCCATGAAGCGGCTTACTACTCTAACTGCAAAGAGTATATCTTGCCTGGTACAAGTCAAGTACCTCAAACTTCCCACAAGACTTTAAAAAAAATGTGGGATCAATATTTTCTCCTTCATTAAACTTGAACAATTTTGTCCCACTCTCTATCGGTGTATTCACGGGGTTACAATCGAGCATGTTGAACTTCTTCAAGATCTCCTTCGTATAGCTTTCTTGAAAGATGAAAATTCCATCCTTCATCTGCTTCACTTCTAAGCCCAGGTAGTATGACATGAGCCCTACGTCTGTCATTTCGAACTCACAGGACATATTTTTCTTAAAAAATTCAAACAAACTTGGGTTATTATCCGTGAAAATAAGATCATCAACATAAAGACAAACAAGCAAGATATCTCCATTAGTATGAACTTTATGGTAAAGAGCATATTCATGGAGATAACGAGTAAACCCATTGTCTTGAAAATACTTACGATACAACTATTCCATGCTCGTGGGGCTTGCTTTAATCTATATAAAATTTTCTTCAACTGCAACACTTTATCTTCATAGTTTTTGACTACGAAGACCAATGGTTATTCAACATAGACTTCTTCTTTAAGATAGCCATTCAAAAAGTCTGACTTGATGTCTAGTAGATGGATCTTTCACTTTATTTGCGCTCCCAAAGAGATCAGCAAACGAATCGTCTTCATACATGCAACAGGTGCATAAACTTCTTCATAGTCAATTCCTTGCCTTTGCTTGTACCCTTTATCCACAAGTCGTACCTTGTATCTCTCCACGTCTCCATCAGCATTCTTCTTTATCTTGTATACCCGTTTTACTCCAATTGCACATTGACCCTTGGGAAGAGTTATTAACTCCCAAGTGTTGTTCTTCTCTATTGACTCGATCTCCTCCTCCATGGCTTGTCTCCACATTTTTTCTGCAACAGCTACATCAAAGTTTATTGGTTCACTCTGAGCAAAGAGACAATATAAAAAATCAAAATTAGTAACTTCTTTTGTGCCATCATAGAGCTCTTGAATGCTCCTTGTCTTTTGCGGTTGCTTATTTGAACTTTGTTGAGAAGAAGTAGATGCAACATTGATTGGAGAAGAAAGTGAAGTTGTATCCTGCACAAGTTCCACGGTCTCTGGTTTTTCTTCATCGCCAAAGTATGGAAGAAAATCATATGAAGTTTCTTCCTGAGCTTCCCAATTTCATGCCAATTCTTCATCAAATTCAACATCACGACTCACCATCATCTTGCCGCTACTTGGGTTGTATAGCTTGTAGCCTTTTGAACTCGTATCATAGCCAACAAACACATGCTTGACACTTCGATCGTCAAGCTTCACTCTCCCTTGATGTGGCACATGAGCATAGGCTATGCTCTCAAAGATTCTCAAGTGCTTGACACTTGGCTTTCTTCCACTCCATGCTTCTTGAGGGGTTTGATCTCTAACATTCATTGTTAGAGACCTGTTGTTCAAATAAACTATACAAGATACAGCTTATGCCCAAAATTCCTTGGGCATACTTTTAGCTTTTAACATACATTTAGCCATATTAAGAATTAATCGTTCGATTCTTTCTCTCTGCAACTCCATTTCATTGAGGTGAATAAGGCACCGTTAGAGGGCGACGAATTCCATGAGATTGACAAAAGTCATTAAATTCTTTTGAAGTGAATTCTCCTCCTCTATCGGACCTTAAAGCTTTTATTTCATTGCCACTTTCTTTTTCTACAAGTACTTTAAAAATTTTAAAAGCAGCAAAAGCTTCAGATTTTTAGTTCAAGAAATAAACCCAAGTCTTTCTACTAAAGTCATCAATGAAGAGTATAAAGTATGTACTTTTACCAAAGAAAGGTGGATTGATTGTCCCACACATATCAGTGTGAACAAGCTAGAGCGGTTTGATTGATGTTGACATGGACTCCTTTGAAAAACTCCTCCTTGCATGTTTTCCAAGAAGACAAGCTTCACACAATTGATTGGGATGGTTGATTGATGGTATCCCATGCACCATGTTCGTTTTTCCCATTGATTTGAGCGCTTCAAAATTCAAGTGCCCAAATCGCATGTGCCAACACCATGATTCATCTTGCACATTAGCCTTCAAACACTTTGCATCAATTGTATTAAGATTCAGAGAAACTAATCTATTCTTTGCCATATGTACTTTAGCAATTAGAATTCCACTTGAATCTCTAAACCAAAGATGCATATTTTTCAGGTAGATATCATATTTCTTTTCAAGAAGTTGACCCAAATTCAAAATATTACTTTTTAATTTTTGCACATAATAAACATCTTGAGTTAGCTTGTGACTACCATCTTTACAAGATATCAGAATCATACCTATCCCTTCAATTTGAATCTTTGAGGCATCTCCAAAGGGTACATTACCTCTCACCGTGTTATTGATCTCCACAAATTTCTCTTTGCATCCACACATATGATTGCTTGCTCCATTGTCCAAATACCACGAGCTGCAATCATCCATGTCTTATTCCTTGAGTGCTATCAACAACGTTGACTCATATTCTTCTTTCTTATCGTCAACAAAATTATCTTTTTCTTCAATATTGCAACGACATTCCCAAGAGTAATGGCCAAATTTATGATAATTATAACACTCAATTTTTTATTTGTCATACCTTTGTCCATTATTTTCTTGGTAGTAGTCACGTCCTCTTCCTCCTCTATGTCCACGACCACGAGTTTTGAATGTCTGGTTGATTTTAACTTCATTGTTGAAGTTGTTACCGTTACTTCTTCCTCTTCCATGACCGCTACGGCTTCATCTCCGTCCATTCCCTCGATAGCGTTTTTCAACTCCATAATCCTTGAAGGATGCCTGAGTTTTAAGAAGTTGCTCCAATGGCGCTTCTTGTCTCCTTTTGTTCTTTTCTTCGTGAGCCTGTAAAGAGCCCTCCAACTGCTCTACCATAATAGAGTCTAAATCTTTAGACTCCTCAATAACATACACCACAAAAGTAAATTTAGGTGTTAAAATGCGAAGGATATTTTCTACCACACGGACATCTTCTCTGTCCTCCCCGTATCTTCTTAGTTGATTTACAACAGCCTTCATTTTTGAACAATAATCCGAAATGCATTCGGATTCTTTCATTTTTAAAACTTCAAAATCAGCCCTTAGAGTTTGATGTTTTACCTTCCTTACCTTGTCAACTCTTTAAAGAGAATTTTGTAAAATCCCACAAGCTTCCTTTGAGGTGGTAGCATCTGCCACCTTCTCAAACATAGCATCATCCAAACATTGGTGGATGAGCGTGAGGGCTTGTTGATCTTCTTCCTCGTCTTTGCCAAGACCTCTTTTTCATTTTGAGGCAGAGCTTCCTCATTATCGGGTTTTGCATACCCTCTGTCTACGATTTTTCCATACATCCCGAGAGCCAACAATAGCTTTCATACGTAGACACCATTTCTCATAATTATCTTTTGTGAGATGGGGGTACTGAAAAGACAGCGTATCATTATTTGCCATGGCCCTGATACCACGTTGTTGGGAAAAATAAAAATTCCGCCCAGAAATAACATCCACGGAAAATAATAATAACACCAGAGAGTAACAATAACACCAACTCTTTTAACAAGGTAAATACAATACCTGAGCGGAGCAATATTACCACTATAATATTACAACTTAGTTGTGTCAAGAGACTACTACAATTTTGAAAGAAATAACACTTTTTATTTAAAATATCTTACTACAATATTACTGTCACTCACTATTTATCTCACGGACAACAATCTATGGATTACTCTCACTGCTTTGTTTTCTACTTAGCTTCTCTTTATTTTTTGGTGTTTTTCAAAAGAGAAATAGAGCCTCCTATTTATAGAAAACACTTATCTACCATTAGACCAATCATATTTATTCTTTGCAGTTTGCATTGCAAATTGGCATCGGTTGAAATAAGTTTTTGTGACTTGGCTGCCCAACTTGTCAATTTTTTTCAGCAACCCAACTTGCAACTTTTTCCAACTTTTTCTTTATTTCTTTTAGATGGGTCCACGGGTTAGAGGTGTTAAAAGGAGCCTTGTAGTTCAAAAGATCACATGAAAGAAATGGTAATGAAAGACCTTTAATTTCTTAGAATCTGTGAAACTTAGCCAAAATAAATTAAAGTACAACGAAAGAAAAATACCCATAAAGCCGATATAAACTAAATGAGGTTATGTCAATTATCTACGCTCGTCCAAAATTTGCTAGAGATGATCATATCAATCTTGTCGGCGAATTTATAATGTCAATAGATAAAATTTAGATAGCTTTTTAAGTTAGAGAATTTATTGAAATGTGACAAGGCTAAATATATGGAACAAATTAGATATTAAGGATTCATACATTGCCCGCCCTAGCTAATTTTCGGTTGAAGAATAGTTGTTGATTAAGTTTAACATCTTTTCTAGTTTCTAGCTACAGAATGCTGGCTTACCGAGCATAAGTATTCAGCGATCAGAAATAAGTTACTCTTCGTTTTTAGCAGATAAAAAGTAGTAGCTAGCGTCGTGTGCATTGCAAGCACACAGACAAGATTACATTATTAAAAAGCATAATGATTACAAAACATAAGAATAAGTAACATGCCTCACTTATTTACTACTACTACTAAACACTGGAAGTAGAAACAGTAGTGTACTTCCATTTGATGAGGCGATAATTTTAGGGCGGCAACCATTTCTTCAAGCTGCAACCTCAACAGAACAGGTCATTTTGTCCTCGCGGCAGTATACCATGCAGCAGTTGAACCTCTTCTCATCTGCATTATTAACACATTAATAAATCCGGTGAAAACATGCCTCACTTATCGATGCAACTATTCCATGCTCGTGGGGCTTGCTTTAATCCATATAAAACTTTCTTCAACTGCAACACTTTATCTTCATGGTTTTTGACCACGAAGCCCAATGGTTGTTCAACATAGACTTCTTCTTTAAGATAGCCATTCAAAAAGGTTGACTTGATGTCTAGTGGATGGATCTTCCACTTCATTTGCGCTGCCAAAGAGATCAGCAAACGAATCATCTCCATGCGGGCAACAGGTGCATAAACTTCTTCATAGTCAATTCCTTGCCTTTGCTTGTACCCTTTAGCCACAAGTCGTGCCTTGTATCTCTCCACGTCTCCATCAGCACTCTTCTTTATCTTGTATACCCGTTTTACTCCAATTGCATGTTGACCCTTGGGAAGAGTTGTTAACTCCCAATTGTTGTTCTTCTCTATTGACTCGATCTCCTCCTCCATGGCTTGTCTCCACATTTTGTCTGCAACAGCTTTATCAAAGTTTATTGGTTCACTCTTAGCAAAGAGACAATATAAAAAATCAAAATTAGTAACTTCTTTTGTGTCATCATAGAGCTCTTGAATGCTCCTTGTCTTTTGCGGTTGCTCATTTGAACTTTGTTGAGAAAAAGTAGATGCAACATTGATTGGAGAAGAAGGTGAAGTTGTATCCTGCACAAGTTTCACGGTCTCTGGTTTTTCTTCATCGCCAAAGTATGGAAGAAAATCATATGAAGTTTCTTCCTGAGCTTCACAATTCCATACCAATTCTTCATCAAATTCAACATCATGACTCACCACCATCTTGCCGCTACTTGGGTTGTATAGCTTGTAGCCTTTTGAACTCGTATCATAGCCAACAAACACATGCTTGACACTTCGATCGTCAAGCTTCACTCTCCCTTGATGTGGCATATGAGCATAGGCTATGCTCCCAAAGATTCTCAAGTGCTTGACACTTGGCTTTCTTCCACTCCATGCTTCTTGAGGGGTTTGATCTCTAAGATTCCTTGTTGGAGACCTGTTGTTCAAATAAACTACACAAGATACAGCTTGTGCCCAAAATTCCTTGGGCATACTTTTAACTTTTAACATACATCTAGCCATATTAAGAATTAATCGTTCGATTCTTTCTCTGTGCAACTCCATTTTATTGAGGTGAATAAGGCACCGTTAGAGGGCGGCGAATTCCATGAGATTGACAAAAGTCATTAAATTCTTTTGAAGTAAATTCTCCTCCTCTATCGGACCTTAAATCTTTTATTTCATAGCCACTTTCTTTTTCTACAAGTACTTTAAAATTTTTAAAAGCAGCAAAAGATTCAGATTTTTGGTTCAAGAAATAAACCCAAGTCTTTCTACTAAAGTCATCAATGAAGAGTAGAAAGTATTTACTTTTACCAAAGGAAGGTGGATTGATTGGCCCACACATATCACTGTGAACAAGTTAGAGCGGTTTGATTGATTTTGACATTGACTCCTTTGAAAATTCCTCCTTGCATGTTTTCCAAGAAGACAAGCTTCACACAATTGATTGGGATGGTTGATTGATGGTATCCCATGCGCCATGTTCTTTTTTCCCATTGATTTGAGCGCTTCAAAATTCAAGTGCCCAAATCGCATGTGCCAACACCATGATTCATCTTGCACATTAGCCTTCAAACACTTTGCATCAATTGTATTAAGATTCAGAGAAAATAATCTATTCTTTGACATATGTACTTTAGCAATTAGAATTCCACTTGAATCTCTAAACCAAAGATGCATATTTTTCAGGTAGATGTCATATTCCTTTTCAAGAAGTTGACCCAAATTCAAAATATTACTTTTTAATTTTTGCACATAATAAACATCTTGAATTAGCTTGTGACTACCATCTTTACAAGATACCAGAATCATACCTATCCCTTCAATTTGAATCTTTGAGGCATCTCCAAAGGGCACATTACCTATCACCGTGTTATTGATCTCCACAAATTTCTCTTTGCATCCACACATATGATTGCTTGCTCCATTGTCTAAATACCACGAGCTGCACTCATTCATGTCTTCTTCCTTGAGTGCGATCAACAACGTTGACTCATATTCTTCTTTCTTGTCGTCAACAAGGTTATCTTTTTCTTCAATATTGCTACGACATTCCCAAGAGTAATGGCCAAATTTATGATAATTATAACACTCAATTTTTTATTTGTCATACCTTTGTCCATTATTTTCTTGGTAGTAGCCACGTCCTCTTCCTCCTCTATGTCCACGACCACGAGTTTTGAATGTCTGGTTGATTTTAATTTCATTGTTGAAGTTGTTACCGTTACTTCTTCCTCTTCCATGACCGCTACGGCTTCATCTCCGTCCATTCCCTCGATAGCTCTTTTCAACTCCATAATCCTTGAAGGATGCCTGAGTTTTAAGAAGTTGCTCCAATGGCACTTCTTGTCTCCTTTTCTTCTTTTCTTCGTGAGCCTGTAAAGAGCCCTCCAACTGCTCTACCATAATAGAGTCTAAATCTTTAGACTCTTCAATAGCACACACCACAAAAGCAAATTTAGGTGTTAAAGTGTGAAGGATCTTTTCTACCACACGGACATCTTCCATGTCCTCCCCGTATCTTCTTAGTTGATTTACAACAGCCTTCACTTTTGAACAATAATCCGAAATGCCTTCAGATTCTTTCATTTTTAAAACTTCAAAAACAGCCCTTAGAGTTTGATGTTTTACCTTTCTTACCTTGTCAACTTTTTAAAGAGAATTTTGTAAAATCCCCCAAGTTTCCTTTGAGGTGGTAGCATCTGCTACCTTCTCAAACATGGCATCATCCAAACATTGGTGGATGAGCGTGAGGGCTTGTTGATCCTTCTTCCTCGTCTTTGCCAAGACCTCTTTTTCATTTTGAGGCAGAGCTTCCTCATTATCGGGTTTTGCATACCCTCTGTCTACGATTTTTCCATACATCCCGAGAGCCAAAAATGGCTTTCATACGTAGACACCATTTCTCATAATTATCTTTTGTGAGACGGGGGTACTGAAAAGTCAGCGTATCATTATTTGCCATGGCTCTAATACCACGTTGTTGGGAAAAATAAAAATTCCGCCCAGAAATAACATCCACAGAAAATAATAATAACACGAGTAACAATGACACCAACTCTTTTAACAAGGTAAATACAATACCTGAGCGGAGCAATATTACCACTATAATATTACAACTTAGTTGTGTCAAGAGACCACTACAATTTTGAAAAAAATAACACTATTTATTTAAAATATCTCACTATAATATTACTGTCACTCACTATTTATCTCACAGACAACAATCTTTGGATTACTCTCATTGCTTTATTTTCTACTTAGCTTCTCTTTATTTTTTGGTGTGTTTCAAAAGAGAAATAGAGCCTCCTATTTATAGAAAAAACTTATCTACCATTAGACCAATCATATTTATTCTTTGCAGTTTGCATTGCAAATTGGCATCGGTTGAAATAAGTTTTTGTGACTTGGCTGCCCAACTTGCCAATTTGTTTCAGCAACCGAACTTGCAACTTTTTCCAACTTTTTCTTTATTTCTTTTAGATGGGTCCACGGGTTAGAGGTATTAAAAGGAGCCTTGTAGTTCAAAAAATCACATGAAAGAAATGGTAATGAAAGACCTTTAATTTCTTAGAATCTGTGTAACTTAGCCAAAATAAATTAAAGTACAACGAAAGAAAAATACCCATAAAGTCGATATAAACTAAATGAGGTTATGTCAATTATCTACGCTCGTCCAAAATTTGCTAGAGATGATCATATCAATCTTGTCGGCGAATTTATAATGTCAATAGATAAAATTTAGATAGCTTTTTAAGTTAGAGAATTTATTGAAATGTGACAAGGCTAAATATATGGAACAAATTAGATATTAAGGATTCATACATTGCCCGCCCTAGCTAATTTTCGGTTGAAGAATAGTTGTTGATTAAGTTTAACATCTTTTCTAGTTTCTAGCTACAGAATGCTGGCTTACCGAGCATAAGTATTCAGCGATCAGAAATAAGTTACTCTTCGTTTTTAGCAGATAAAAAGTAGTAGCTAGCGTCGTGTGCATTGCAAGCACACAGACAAGATTACATTATTAAAAAGCATAATGATTACAAAACATAAGAATAAGTAACATGCCTCACTTATTTACTACTACTACTAAACACTGGAAGTAGAAACAGTAGTGTACTTCCATTTGATGAGGCGATAATTTTAGGGCGGCAACCATTTCTTCAAGCTGCAACCTCAACAGAACAGGTCATTTTGTCCTCGCGGCAGTATACCATGCAGCAGTTGAACCTCTTCTCATCTGCATTATTAACACATAAATAAAACAAAACAGGTGAAGAGAGGCATATTAGAGAAAGATCATTTGACCCTTTTATGCTAATATTAATTTTATATAAATAACAAAGATATAATGCCTATAAAGGTTGTGTGCTTTCTAATACCTTAATTAATCTTTTAGATGAAATTGTAATACATTACTTCAACATCATACCAAAGAAATAAACTAGCTAGGCTCGAGTTCACTGCCATGGATCCATGTTATGTGTTTTACCCATGAAAAGGAATCAGACATGCACATGAAGAAGTATGCTAAAGACAATTAAATAATCGATCTATATAACAGTTTAAAATTTTATATATGATTGGTAACACAATTCAAGAGAGGGGGAGAGATATATACCATAATTCAACAGGAACTCAGAGCAGTAGCCAAGGGCACATCCAACATCATACTGGTTGTATGCAGTCTCACCTATTATGCCCTTAGTTTTAGCTATATTGGCCTCATCTTGGACAGCGCACTTAAACAAACATTGAGCTGCACAAATGGCTGCTTTTGCAGGTGCCAACCCTCTGCATCCAAATAAACATTTTACTAAGCAGAAAGGGCTAATAGAGTTATCTTCAGTTGTTTTAATTTCATGATTAGCAGCCATGAAATGCTCCGAAAACAGAAGCATTGCTAGCATCAGTACTGCAAGCACTTTCTCAACCTTCCCTGCCATTGAGTTTTTTTAATACTGTGTTTTTTTATTTGTTGCTGGTTGATGCAAAAACGAGGACCTCTTAGGAGCTATTTATAGTGGAAACGTCTTAGCATAAGAAAGGGGAAGTCACACATTTCTCCCATCACGTGCCTTCATCCCTTACGTACGTACTATTTGCAAATGTCATGAAACACCACGTACGCAAATGGCATCATGCAAACAAATTTAAGATTATGTAAACCTATAAATCTTGGATATAATTTTGTTTTCTTTAAAACAGGCACCCCTTTCGTAAATTTCTCCCCATCACGTGCCTTCATCCCTTACGTACGTACTATTTGCAAATGTCATGAAACACCACGTACGCAAATGGCATCATGCAAACAAATTTAAGATTATGTAAACCTATAAATCTTGGATATAATTTTGTTTTCTTTAAAACAGGCACCCCTTTCGTAAATTTCTCCCCATCACGTGCCTTCATCCCTTACGTACGTACTATTTGCAAATGTCATGAAACACCACGTACGCAAATGGCATCATGCAAACAAATTTAAGATTATGTAAACCTATAAATCTTGGATATAATTTTGTTTTCTTTCAAACAGGCACCCCTTTCGTAAATTTCTCCCCATCACGTGCCTTCATCCCTTCTACACTAAGAAATATTAGGTCGCGATTATTAAATTCTTAGTTTCAGCTAGCTAGTATCATCTCATGCTGTTCAACCACATAAGATAATTAGTTAATCTATGCTTATCTCAAAGGACAATTAGTTATATTGTGTTTTCTTATTTGTTGATGCAAAAACGAGGACCTCTTAGGAGCTATTTATTGTGGAAACGTCTTAGCATAAAGCCAAACTTATTTCCCAATTATGCAGGAATCAAGGGCCATATGACTTCTTTTCTTTCTTACTTTTTTATGCATCCTATAATCCCTACATCTCATTTTATTAAAATCAATAATAAAATGTCAATTCGAGTTTATCTTATATATATCTTCAGTGTAAGAATTTTTTATATCATCAGGTTATTTTAAACTGTCTTATTTTCAAGATTACAAATCTCACATTATAAGGACACTTACCTGAATATATTTTTTAGGTGACCTGATAATGTAATTGTTTTTAAACCAACGATGTATATAACTAAAGTACTTTGTAAACTTCTAAATCATAATATAACAAAACTAAGAAATTCAAGTATGAATTCACTAAAAAAATGTTAAATATGTTAACTCTATAGTACCCAAAGTCCCGATTCCCGTCGTTTCTATGTTTAATTATTGAAATTAAATTGCGGGAAAGATAACTAACTAAGACAGTTACGTCGGCGGATTAATCAAAAGTATTCTTTGATTAGATTTGTATTTTACATATATCAAAAGATTACCAATCGAGCTACTTGTGGGATTAATGAAAGGAGATTCTTCTTGTTTTACAAACTTCATGTGTATATATATATATATATATATATATAGAGAGAGAGAGAGAGAGGAATTATTAGTAGAACTTAGTGTTTAAGTATTTATAGTAATTAAACGAAAGTTTTCTTTATAAGGTGTACATTTCTAGTAGTTTAAGTTGCGTTATGGAGTTCGAAAACTTCCTTTTATGTGAAATTCTAGCACTGTATATACAAACTTTAAGAATATATTGATGGAATTTAAAGCTTTTGTAAGTAAAACTCTAACAAAATGTGCTAGAGTTTAACAATGAAGGTAATTATTTACGCTAGCTGTATCTGTCTGGACTCCCACATCTTCCCATGATGCTTCTGCAAGTGTTAGGCTGCTAGCTAATTTTCAGTATATTACTACTTTTTTTAGATGCAAGTGGACTTGTCGTGAATATGATCATCAGTTAGATAGAAACATTATTGTAATAACGTTCTTGTATACTTCCTTTGTTTCAATTTAGATGACACACTTTCCTTATTAGTTCATTCAAAAAAGAATAACACATGATTACAATTGAAATAAACTCAACATTAAACTCTTCATTTTATCTATTTTACCCTTAATGATAAGCTTTTATAACCACACAAATTTCATGGACCGATAAAGCTTTTACCCCTTAAGCTTTTAAGACCACAAGTTTTAAAACTTTTTTTTGTCCTTAAACTCTATGCCGAGTCAAACTACTTTATCTAAATTGAAACAAATGGAGTAGGTTGGATTAATCAGGTCGTATTCGGAGTTTATTATGGTGAAACTCGGAAAGAAAGTCATTGTCAATTAATTTGATTTTGTTTGACGTGAAAAAAAGCTCATTATATGTTTTAAATTTCGACTACATATTATTTTAGAATTTTTTTGCGAGCGTACTATTTCTGTGATTCTGCAATATGTAGTGATGAAAGTTCTTCAGTGGTTCTCTTCTTTTAAAAATTTAGTATTGTCATAATAAATAAATATAAAAGACTTTCATAAGTATTTTTCTACTTCTCCTCAAAACCACTTTTGTTTCTTCCAGAAACTTGGCCAAATACTCGATGGACGCCACCAAGGGTTTGTCACGATCACAAATTCATCCTCCGTAGGATGTCGTGATGGCACCTAATCTCTAAGACTAGGTAAGCCTAATAATTTTTGTGGAAATACATAAAATAAAACTGAAGCCAAATTCTCAATATATGAAATAAATATAAAATTGCAATCCAATAATTTCAACTCCCAAAACCGGGTAGAAATAAGTCACAAGCTTCTAAGAATTTATTTTGAGTGTCTCAATACATTAAAGTCTAAAGAGAAATCAGGAAGACAACATAATAACGATAGAGGGGGACTTCGAGGTCTGCGAGACGCTGGTAGATGTACCTTGAAGTCTCTGTGTACAACTAGTTCACTGATACTTGGTCTGATAGGATGTACCTGGATCTGCACAAAAAGATGTGCAGAAGCGTAGTATGAGTACACTATAGTGGTACCTAGTAAGTGCCAAGCCAAACCTCGGTAGAGTAGTGACGAGGTCAGGTCAGGTCAGGCCCTAATGAAAATAATAATAATAATAATAATAATAATAATAATAATAATAATAAAATAAATAAACAAAATAAGGCAAAAATTTATAATAGAGTAATGAAGTGACTGAGAAATAAACAAAATTTACAAAAAGATAACTTAACAATTAGAGGTAAACGACAGGGGGCGCTCCTGAGGTACCATCTCGTAGTCCCAAAATTAAATATGCAGTACAGGGGATCTCCCAAGGAACTGCCTTATAGTCCCAAAAGTAAATATGCAGTAGGTAGTCGGAAAAACAACAAATTTTCAGCAAGAAATCTTACAGTTAAAGATTTAAATCAAATCAAGGAAAGCAAGTAATTCAACTAAGAATGTTGCACATATTGTACGTAAGAGTTAAGAAACGTAGATATGTGATACTAGGCTAAACATGATCACTATATATACTAAGGCAACTCAGTTAAAGAATTTAAAAGAAGACTACTCAGCAAGAATCGATATTTCCAAATTTAGTCGTGTACGCATTGGTCACCTCGCGTACACGGCGCTCACATATCACAAAATATTATAACAGTAACAAATCTTAAGGGAGTTCCTCCACATAGGGTTAGACAAGCCACTTACCTCGAACCATACTCAATCAGTCAAGTAGTATGCCTTTCCCTCAATTTTCTCACTCCGATCGGCTCGAATCTAGTCATAATTAATGTGATTCAGTCAATAAAAATTATAAGAATAAATTCCATATGAAAATACAAAATTTTTAACAAAAATCCAAAATTTATCTCAAAAATCTCCCGTAGGCCCACGTCTCGGAATCCGACAAAAGTTATAAAATATTAATTTTCATTCAACCACAAGTCCAACCATACCAAATTTACCAACTTCCGACATCAACTCGACCTCCAAATCTCAAATTCTTATTTTGAAATCCGTAGGCCCAAATCCTCTAATTTCACCTCAAAAATATGTAATCTAGTCGAAATACTCAATGATAATCCAATAATATTGACTAACAATGATCACAAGTAACTTACCTTAAGTTTTTTATTTTCTCTGAAAAATCGCCCAAAACCGTGTTGGAAATGTTAGAAATGAAGTCAAAATCGCGGACCTTGTTTTTAACATTATGTCCAGGCTTTTCGCACTTGCGACCCCCTATCTGCACCTGCGGAATCGCTTTTGCGGAAGCCACGCCAAGTCCCCGACCTGCGCACCTGCGCTCAAAAATTCTGCACCTGCAGGGTGCGCTTCTGCGACCCTCTCACCGCACCTGCGACCACGCAGGTGCGAAAAACTCTTCGCACCTGCGACCTTCTTCCTCCCCAGCCTTGGTCGCTTCTGCGATGGCCCTTGCGTGCCTGCGGTGTCGCACATGCAATCAAAGCTTCGCAGTTGCGGTTACACCATAAGCAAAATTTCTAGATTTTCCAAGTCCAAATTTTCAATCCGTTAACCATCCGAAACTCACCCGAGGCCCCCCGAGACCTCAACCAAATCACCAACAAGTCCTAAAACATCATATGAACTTAGTCGAGCCTTCAATCACATCAAACAACACTAAAAACATGAATCCTACCCAAATTCAAGCCTAATGAAACTAAGAAATTTCAACTTCTGCATTCGATACCGAAACTTATCAAATTAAGTACGATTGATCTAAAATTGTACATACAAGTCATAAATGACATAACAGACCTATTCAAATTTCAAGAATCAGATTCCGACCCCGATATCAAAAAATCATCTCCCCGGTCAAACTTCCAAACTTAAATTTCTATTTTAACCATTTCAAGCCTAATTTAACTAAGGACTTCCAAATAATTTTTCGGGCACGCTCCCAAGTCAATACGGAGCTATTAGAATCATCAAAACTCTATTCCGGGGTGGTTTACACATAAGTCGACATCCGATCACTATTTCAACTTAAACTTTAAACCTTAAAACTAAGTGTTACAATTTTTATTCTAAAACCTCACCGGACCCGAATCAACTACCGCAGCAAGTCATATAACAACTGTAAATCACAAATTGAGCAATTAATGGGAGAACGGGGTTGTAATGCTCAAAATGACCGGCGGAATTGTTACATTCTCCCCCTCTTAAACAAACGTTCGTACTCGAACGTGTTTGAAATTATACCTGGAGTTTCAAATAGGTGTGGATATTTTCTCTGAATCTCCCGCTTAGTCTCCCAAGTATCTTCTCCAACTAGCTGGCCTCTCCACTGCACTTTCACTGAAGCTATGTTCTTTGATCTCAACTTTCGAACCTGCCGGTCTAAAATGGACACCGGCTCCACATCATAAGTCAAATTACCATCCAACTGCACTGTGCTGTAATCCAAAACATGAGACGGATCCCCGACATACTTCCGGAGCATAGATACATGAAACACTTCATGAACACTCGGTAGACTAGGTAGCAATGCAAGTTCATAAGCCACCTCTCCAATCTTCTTAAGCACCTCAAACGACCCAATATACCGAGAGCTCAACTTGACCTTCTTCCCGAACCTCAACACACCATTCATGGGTGAAATCTTGAGCAGAACCTTCTCCCCAACCATATAAGCAACATCACGGACCTTCCGGTCGGCATAACTCTTATGTCTAGATTGCGTCATACGAAAGCCGCTCCTAAATCAATTTAACCTTCTCCAAAGCATCTTGAACCAAATCAGTATCCAGTAGCCTAGTCTCACCCAGCTCAAACTAACTCAGTAGAGACCGACACCATCTCTCATATAAAGCCTCATACGGAGCCATCTGAATGTTCGATTGGTAGCTGTAATTATAAGCAAATTTTGCTAGTGGCAGATATTGATCCCAATAAATTGATCCCAAGAACCCCCAAAATCTATCACACATGCACGAAGTATATCCTCTAATATCTAATAGTGCTCTCGGACTGCCCGTCCGTCTAAGGGTGAAATGATGTACTCAACTCTACCCGAGTACCCAACTCACGTTGTATATACCTCCAGAACCGTGATGTAAATTTTGTACCCCGGTCAGAGATGATAGATACCGGTATGTCATGACGCCTGACAATCTCGCGAATGTAAACCTGAGCCAGTTGCTCCAAAGAGTAAGTAGTAACCATAGGAATGAAATGAGCTGACTTGGTCAATCTATCTACAATCACCCAAACTGTATAGAACTTCCTCTGAGTTCGTGGGAGTCCATCAACAAAATCCATAGTGATCCGCTCCCATTTTCATTTTGGAACCTCTAACTTCTGAAGCAATCCACCTGGTCGTTGATGCTCATACTTCACATGTTGGCAATTTAGGCACCAAGCTACATTTTCCACTATGTATTTCTTCATCCGCCCCCACCAATAGAACTATCTCAAGTCCTGATACATCTTTACAGCACCTAGATGAATAGAGTATCGCGAACTGTGATCCTCCTGGAGAATCAACTCCCGCAAACCATCTACGTTGGGTATACATAGCATGCCTGCATCCATAATACACCATCATCTCCAATAGTGACTTCCTTGGCATCACCGTGATGAACTGTGTCCTTAAGGACAAGTAGATGGGGGTCATCATACTGACGTTCTCTGATATGATCATAAAGAGAAGACTGAGAAACCACACAAGCCAAAACTCGGCTCGGCTCGGAAATATCCTATCTGACAAACTAGTTGGCCAAGGCCTGAAAATCCAAGGCTAAAGGCCTCTCTGCTACAGGTAAGTATGCTAAGCTGCACAAATTCTCCGCCTTACGACTCAAGGCATCGGCCACCATATTGGCCTTTCTGGGATGATAGAGAATAGTGATATCATAATCCTTAAGCAACTCCAACCACCTCCGCTGCCGCAAATTAATATCCTTATATTTAAACAAATATTGTAGACTCTAGTGATCGGTGTAAACCTCACAATGGACACCGTAAAAATAATGTCGCCAAATTTTCAAGGCATGAACAATAGCTACTAACTCAAGGTGGTGGAAAGGATAATTCTTCTCATGTACCTTTAGCTGTCTGGATGCATAAGCAATCATCCTACCGTCTTGCATCAACACTGCATCGAGACCAATACGCGATGTATCACAATACACAGTATAAGACCCTAAACTTGTCGGTAACACTAATATTGAGGCTGTAGTCAAAGTTGTCTTGAGCTTTTGAAAGCTCTCCTCATATTCCTCGGTCCACCTGAACGGAGCACCTTTCTGTATCAATTTGGTCATAGGTGCAGCAATAGAAGAGAAACCCTCTACAAATCGGCGATAATACCCTGCCAAATCAAGGAAACTCCGGATCTCCGGATCTCCGTAGCTGAGGACGATATGGGCTAACTCTGTACTTCCTCAATCTTCTTCGGATCTACCTTGATCCCCTCGCATGAAACTATATGACCCAAAACTCCCACTAAATCAAGCCAGAATTCACACTTTGAAAATTTTGCATATAACTTCTTTTCTTTCAAGGTCTGAAGCACAGTCCTCAGGTGCTGCTCATGATCCTCCCGACTCTGGGAATACACCAGAATGCCGTCAACAAACACAATGACAAAAGAATCAAGATAGGGCTGAAATACACTGTTCATTAAGTGCATAAATATTGTTGGGGCGTTAGTTAGCCCAAAAGATATCACAAGGAATTCATAATGACCATACTGTGTCCTGAAAGTAGTCTTTAGGATATCTGGCTCCTGAATCTTCAACTGGTGATAGCCTGAACGCAAGTCAATCTTATACAACACTATGGCACCCTGAAGCTGATCAAATAGGTCATCAATACATGGAAATGGGTACATGTTCTTCACTGTAACCTTGTTCAACTGGCGGTAATCAATGCACATCTGCATAGAACCATCCTTCTTTTTTCACAAATAAGACAAGAGCACCCCAAGGCGATACACTGGGGCAAACAAAACACTTATCAAGAAGTTTCTTTAACTGTTTTTTTAATTCTTTCAATTCTACTAGGACCATACGATATGGTGCAATAGAAATGGGTTGAGTGCCCGGTAACAAATCAATGCCAAAGATAATATCCTTGTCGGGTGGCATCCCCGGAAGATCTGCTGGAAATACATCAGGAGAGTCCCTTACTACCAGAACTGACTCCACGGTAGGAGTATCAACACTAACATCTCTCATATAGGCCAGATACGCATCACACCCCTTCTCAACCATTCGTTGAGCCTTAAGAAATGAAACACCCCTGCTAGGAACATAATCTAAGGTACCTCTCCACTCTAGCCGTGGTAGACCTGTCATAGCCAACGTCACCATCTTGGCGTAACAATCAAGAATAGTGTGATAGGGAGACAACCAGTCCATTCCCAAAATAATATCGAAATCCACCATACTAAGCAATAATAAATCAG
>AWOL01S0046632.1:0-13245 GCA_000715115.1 Nicotiana otophora | reverse complement strand
TAGCCGCGGTAGACCTAGCATAGCCAACGTCACCGTCTTGGCGTGACAATCAAGGATAGCGTGATAGGGCGACAACCAGTGTATGCCCAAAATAATATCGAAATCTACCATACTGAGCAATTATAAATTAGCTCTAGTCTTAAAACCACTAATAACAATTCAACATGACCGATACACGCAGTCAAAAATAATAGATTCACCCACGGGTGTAGATACATAAACAGAAGAACTCAAAGAATCGCAGTATACACCCAAATACGGAGCAAAATAAGATGACACATAAGAATAAGTGGAGCCTGGATCAAATAAGACTGATGCATCTTTATGACAGACCGGAACAATACCTGTGATAACAAAATCAGATGCAACTATCTCCGTCCTAGCAGGAAGGGCATAACATCTTGCCTTACCTCCCTCTTTAGGGTGAACTCTACTTGTCCGACCTCCATCTCTAGCTGGCTGTGCAGGTGGAGTGGCAACTGGTGCAGTAATCATGGCTTGAGAAGCCCGAGGGCCCTATGGAATAGGTGGGGCCTGCGAAATCTGTAGAGGTGCACCCCTCCTGAATCTGGGGCAATCCCTCACCATATGACGAGTGTCACCACACTCAAAACAAGCTCTTGGAGGACGTGGTTGTTGTGATTGGCTCGGGCCTGATCGATTGGACTGACCGCTGGAAGCACCCCGTACAGGAAGTACACTAAACACTGGCAGTGCATAATAAGGATCCTGGGGCCTAGGCATGGACGGAGTACCACTGGCGGCTGGAAGTGCTGAATGAACATGGCGGCTCCTTTAACCCCTACTGTGACGAGTTGTAGCTAGGGCACGAGAACTGTTATACGTTCCAAATTTTGAGGTCTCTTGGCTTCTCTCTCTTCTCTCTCCCGGATCCGTATACCCTCCAATCTCCTAGTTATTGTCACCACCTGCTAGTATGTGATGTCCATCTCCAGCTCTCGGGCCATACTGAATCTGATACTAGGGTGGAGCCCCTCAATAAATCAACGAACCCGCTCTCGAACAGTAGCAACCAAGGTTGGTGCATACCTAGCCAAATCATTGAATCAGATTGCATAATCTGACACAATCATAGAACCCTGGCGCAACTGCTCAAAGTCTGCGTGTCATGCATCTCTAAGACTCTGAGGAACATTTTCCCTCATGAACATATCTGAAACCTGAGTCTAAGTGAGTGAAGCTACCTAAGTCGGACTATCCAACACGTATGCCCGCCACCACTGGTAGACCGCTCCTCTAAGCTAGAATGTCATGAAAAAACCCCCACTATAATACACAATTCCCATAGTATAGAGGATGCGGTGACATTCTTCAAGAAAATCATGAGCATCCTCTGAAGCCAAACCGCTAAAAGTAGGAGGGTGGTACTTCTTGTACCTCTCGAGCCTGAGTTGTTCCCCCTCCGAAACTGCTGCCCTAACCTCGGGTCGAACTGGGATAACTAGTTGAACTGGTATAACCTCTTGGGCATGGTAAACCTCGGCTCGTGGCTCTAGGTACGGGCGGTGGGAGTCTGTGCTCCTCCCCCGATTTGAGATGTGGTAGGAGCAAGTGGAATTAGCCCTGTGTGACCTAGAGTGCCAAACATGCTCAAAATCTGGGCAAGAGTCTCCTGAAGTGCAGGGGTAGTAACAGGTGTCTCAGGTGCCTGCTCTCCAACTGGAGCTACTGGTGGCTCCTCTGCAGCAGCTCGTGCAGGTGCTCTGGCTACACCACGTGGTCTTCTTCGGCCTCTGGCCCGGCCCCGGCCTCTTACGGTTCCAACAGGGGACGTGGGTGTCTGATCATCAGATCCAGTTGTGCGTGTCCTCACCATCTGTGAGAGAATAGAAAGGCAAGGTTTTAGAATTTTGAAGTCAACAAATGCGCACGATAAGGAATCAAAGGAGTGAACATTTTCCTACCAGTTCCATAGCCTCCCGAAGAAAAGTATGGACGTCTCCGTGATGATCCGCGAGACTTTACTAAACCTGCTTGTGACTCATAACACCTATGAACCTAGAGCTATTATACCAATTTGTCATGATCCAAAATTCACCCTCCATAAGATGTCGTGATGGAACCTAGTCTCTAAGATTAGGTAAGCCTAAGAAGTTTTGCAGAAATACATAAAATAAAGCTGAAGCCAAATTCTCAACATATGAAATAAATATAAAACTGCAATCAAATAATTTCAACTCCCAAAATCCGGTAGAAATAAGTCACAAGCTTCTAAGAATTGATTTTGAGTGTCTCAATATATTAGAGTCTAAAGAGAAATTAGGAAGACAACATAATAAGGATAAGGGGACTCCGATGTGTGTGGACGCCGGTAAATGTACCTTGAAGTCTCTGTGTACAGCTAGTTCACTGATACTTGGTCTGATAGGATGTACCTGGATCTGTACAAAAGGATGTACAGAAGCGTAGTATGAGTACACCATAGTGGTACCCAGTAAGTGCCAAGCCTAACCTTGGTAGAGTAGTGACGAGGTCAGGTCGGGCCCTACTGAAAATAATAATAATAATAATAATAATAATAATAAAAAATAATAATAATAATAATAATAATAAGGAAGAAATTTTTAATAGGGTAATGAAGTGACTGAGAAATAAACGAAAATATAGAAAGATAACACAACAATTAGAGGTAAACGACAAGAGCACTCCCGAGGTACCGCCTTGTAGTTCCAAAAATAAATATGTAGTACAGGGGATCTCTCAAGGAACCACCTTGTAGTCCCAAAGTAAATATGCAATATAGGGGGATCTCCCGAGGACCGCCTCGTAGTCCCAAAGATAAATATGCAGTAGAGGGGGATCTCCCGAGGAACCGCCTCATAGTCCCAAAAATAAATATACAGTAGGTAGTCGGATGAAAAAATAATTTTCAGTAAGAAATCTTACAGTTAAAGATTTAAATCAAATCAAGGAAAGCAGGTAATTCAGCTAAGCATGTTGCACATATTGCACGTAAGAGTTAAGGCACGTAGACATGTGATACTAATCTAAACATGATCATTACATATGCTAAGGCAACTCAGTTAAAGATTTTAAAAGAAGACTACTCAGCAACTCAATTTAGCCCGTGTACGTACTCGTCACCTTATGTGCACAACGCTCATATATCACAAAATGTTATAACATTATCAAATCCTAAGGGGATTTCCCCCACACAGGGTTAGACAAGCCACTTATCTCGAACCACGCTCAATTAGTTAAGTAGTATGCCTTTCCCCCTATTTTCCAACTCCGATCAGCTCGAATCTAATCATAATTAATTCGATTCAGTCAATAAAAATTATGGGAATAAATTCCATATGGAAATACAAATTTTCCAACAAAAATCCGAAATTTAACTCAAAAATTGTCTGTAGGGCTTACTTCTCGGAACCTAACAATAGTTACAAAATATGAACACCCATTAAACCACGAGTCCAACCATACCAAATTTAAAAAGTTCCGACATCAACTCGACCTCTGAATCTCAAATTCTTATTTTGAAATCCTTATACCCAAATCCTCTAATTACACCTCAAAAACATGTAATCTAGTCGAAATACTCAATGATAATCCAATATTATTGACTAATAATAATCACAAGTGACTTACCTCAAGTTTTCCAGTGAATTCTCTCTGAAAAATCACCCAAAACCGTGTTGGAAATGTTACAAATGAAGTCAAAATTGCGGACCTTGTTTTTAACATTCTGTCCTGGCTTTTCGCACCTGCGACCTCCTATCCTTACCTGCGAAACCGCTTCTGCGGTGCAATTTACTCTTCTGCGGAATCCACGCCAATTCCCCGACTCGTGCAACTGCGCTAAAAAATTTGGCACCTGCGGGGTGTGCTTCTGCAAACCTCTCACCGCGCCTGCGTCCACGCAGGTGCGAAAAAACTCTTCGCACCTGTGACCTTCTTCCTCCCCAGCCTTGGCTGTTTCTGCGATAGCCCTTGAACACCTGGGTTGTTGCACATGCGATCAAAGCTTCGCATTTACGGTTACACCAGAAACAAAATTTCCAGATTTTTCTAAGTCCAAATTTTCGATCCGTTAACCATCCGAAACTCACCCAAGGCCCCCGGGACCTCAACCAAATACACCAACAAGTACTAAAACATCATACGAACTTTGTCGAGCCTTCAAATTACATCAAACAAGACTAAAACGTGAATTCTACCCAAATTCAAGCCTAATGAAACTAAGAAATTCAAACTTATATATTTGATGCCGAAACCTATCAAATCAAGTCTGATTGACCTCAAATTTTGCACATAAGTCATAAATGACATAACATACCTATTCAAATTTTCAGAATCAGATTCCTTTCGCGATATCCAAAAGTCATATCCCCGGTCAAACTTTCAAACTTAAGTTTCTATTTTAGCCATTTGAAGCCTAATTTAACTACTAACTTCCAAATAATTTTCTGGACATGCTTCCAAGTCCAAAATCACCAAACGGAACTATTGGAATCATCCAAACTTTATTCCGGGGTGGTTTACACATAAGTCGATATCCGGTCACTATTTCAACTTAAACTTTAAACCTTAGAACTAAGTGTTCCAATTTTTATTCCAAACCCGAACTAATTACCCCGGCAAATCACATAACAATTATAAAGCACAAATTGAGTAGTAAATGGGGGAATGGGGTTATAATACTCAAAAAAACCGGTTCAGTCGTTACAGGGTTCAAGTCCATGACCGATGGGTTCAGAAGATTCTGGACATCACTACACCAGTGTGCAGCCGGTGGAAGAAGTTGGCCTCCAAATACGGGTGGAGGGCCAAGCCCCATGGTAAACTGGCATTTCATTCATTCCACATTTGTACATAAGAAAATATGCTAACCCTACCTTCTTGTTTGATTCAGGTCTCCCGCAGGGTTCTGTTTCCAGCCCTGAGGAGGATGCTTTGGTCGATCCTGCAAAGGCTGGGAGGTTGTTGCGGAGGCTCTCACCCGGACCGATGCCCTCGGGTCTGCTTCCGGTGCAGACGCTTCTTCTCGAAGTCCCCCTCTAGAGAACAAGCAACCAAAAAGGTGGCGTTCTTCCTCGACCGGGGATAAAAATAAAAAAGCAAAGAAAACCACGTCTGAGCTAGCCGCAACCACTATAGTCATTGTTGATGATGGGGAAGCCAGTGATGAAGAGGCTTCCCTCCAAAGGAGACAACGATCTTCATCAGCTCAACAGAATGCTGAATATGGAGAGCTTAGAACCTCAATCGACGGCGATGTCCGCGAGTACTCTGGGAGAATTTCACTTAGTGGAGAATGTTGATTCTCTATTTCCGGTCCCAGCTGTTGCTTCCGGTCAAATGAGGTCGGATACCGGGTCTCCTCTGCCTTCGGTTGGTGAGCAACCAACAAATAGCATTGCTTCTGCCGCAGTTGCTTCTTAGCCTACAACACTATCATCTTCATCTCCATCTACACCAATTGTGCCCTCATCACCAGCAACTGCTACATCTCCCCCATCGCCCGCAGATGCTCGAGAGGAGGATGTCCCTCCTTCTTATTCCCCTGACCATGGGAATTTGGGGCACAACTATTCACCCCCTTCTGCAGAGACCCAAGGGAGGAGGAGCGTCTCCTTCTCGGTCTCAAAGGAGTGCCACCTGTTTTCCAGGCCGATGGAGCTCTCCAATTACTTGAAGCCGCTGGCTCCTAGAAAAAAGAGAAGAAAAAAATACACTCTCTTTTAGGGGGAGTGTATGTTAAATAACGCCATGCACAATGCAACAACGGTATTGTACTTGTTCTTTATACTGTTTGTTTCTATTTGTCTGTTACAGTAAGGTTTCTGACTTTGATATTTGTTTTACAAGCAACCTTCCTAATTTCGAGGGCCTTCAGAGATTTATCCTTGACAAAGAGGGACTTATGTCTGAGCGAGATCAACTGTTAGCCGAGAGGAATCAACTCATCGCACACCTCCCGGTACTAGAGGCGAAGGTTGCTGAAGTGGCCAAGCTTGAGGCCCGGTTGCAACAGAGTGAGCAGGATATGATGCCTCATAGCCAAGAAGCCACTCAGCTACATGCACCACTTCAAGATGCAAAGGCTAGGTGGACTAAATATCAAGATGCTTCTCTTGATGCTACCGAGCACGAGTCTGCCTCTGTCGAACGAGCAAAACATTTGGAGGCAACTTTTAACTCAAAGGCTGAAGAGGTTGTTGTTGTGGAGGAGAAGCAATACTAATAGATTTACCATGATAAATGAAGTGCATAATTTACCATGATACCCATATTAATTGATGTATCTTTTTAATAGATTTAAGAAAATGATTTGAAATGAGTAATTAATATGTGGGTATAACAGGAAAAAAAAATTGTCTTCTCTTGACAGGCTAAAAGTGACAAGTAAAAGTGAAAATCTATTTTTAGAATACTGGACAAGTAAAAGTGTATGGAGGGAGTATATCGTTAGTATAAGAATTTTTTATACCATCGGGTCATTTTAAATTGTCTTATTTTTAAGATTACAAATCCCACATTATAAGGGCACTTATGTGAATATATTTTTTAGGTGACCTGATAATGTAAAAACTTTTAAACCAACGGTGTATATAACTTAAAGTACTTTGTAAACTTCTAAATCATAATATAACAAAACTAAGAAAATCAAGTATGAATTCATAAAAAAAAAGATAACTATGTTAATGCTTTAGTACCCAAAGTCCTGAATCCCGTCGTTCTTCTGTTTGGGACAAGAGGAAATAGTTAATGATTAGGCTTTGAGCAGTTTCTGTGTTTGATTATTGAAACAAAATTGCGGGAAAGATAACTAACTAAGACAGTTGGGGGATTAATCAAAAGCATTATTTGATTAGATTTGTATTTTACATATATCAAAAGATTACTAATCGAGCTACTTGTGGGATTAATGAAAAGATATTCTTGTTTTACAAATTTTGTATTAGTAAAAAAAAGACATGACACGTGGACTATCAACAAGCTGATAGGGCATGGTACGTGGAACATCGATATAATGAAAGTGACGTTCTTAATTAGGCGAGTTAAAGAATGCGGAAAAGGCATGGGAGAAGCACCCATGGGGTTACACTGAGGGAAAAAATCGGACCTGATAGCTGTAAAAGAAGAAACGGGAACGAAATGAATAAAGGCTGTGAAGAAGGGAAGATACACGAACCTATCATAAATAAGGAAGGAAAATCGGTACAGTTACAAGGAATCTTTAATCATAAATGTTTCCGTTACGGTTATATATGGTAACGGGCAATCAAGGCGATTAATATCATTTGTGAGCCCGAATTAAGTAACGGAACCGTTATAATTGTATGCTCATATATAAGGACTGAAATCTCATTTGTAATGGCAAGAGACAATTACTGAAATTTATGCAGTTATTCTTTACTTTACTCTCAAAGTTCTAAGCCGTAATTTTGGGAGTGATTATTAGTTCATTTCATATTTTCTTTGTCAATTATTTTCATTCCTTGATGTATTCTTCCAAATTGTTGGAAAAATGAATTAAATCTTGGTTATCAGTAACCCAATTTCTTTTAGATATTGAATTTGATCGAGAAATCTATTTTTGGGTTAAACAAATTGGTTCTGTTACCGGAAATCTGATAATCTGTTTAACAACCAAGTATGTCAACCGTTAACGACAACAACCAGCTGAACCAACAAGGTGCAACTCCACCACACCACACACCTACGAGATCCCCTCAACAGTCCTGTGGAAGTTCATCTGAAAGGTATGCTTCACGCACTGATGATCAGCAGGGAAACGACCAAACCGTGGAACAAGACGCTCTAAAGTAGTTGATTGCGGAACACGTGAACAGTGCACTGCAAGCTTTTGTCAGAGGATTACCCAATTGACGAGCTTGAAACACATACTTAAAATTATGCTCATTAATCAAATATAGTATAGTAAAATATCGTATCACACAGAGATTTGATTTAAATAGTATTCTCATAGTTTCTAGTTTGATTGCTATTCAAGATAATCAACAGTTGAGATTTATATGATTTATACTAAAATTAACTAAGAATCTAAAGCTATTGACTAGTGACAATTAAAACAGGGAACAAGCAAAGAAGGTTATCAATGGGAGAAGATAGTGTTTTGATAGGATAGGTGCACGATAATTATTTGGGATCTAACTTTAGATAATTCACTTCTAATGTTTAAGTGAGTCTCTCGAATTCACTCAATTATTAGTTCAAACATTCAGCAAAAACTCCTCTCTCGATTAAGTCTTAACCTTACGAGATGAACCAATTTAAGCACGTGAAGATATGCTAAAATGCGTAGTGGATTAGTCTTTAGGAAAATCTCTTTAGATTATCCTCCTAACTAGGTTTATTCAATGATTCAACTAGCCTCTTTCGATTACTAAGAAGAACTAATGAACTCAATCAATAATATAATGCAAAGATATCAGAAGCTATGCCTCTCTTGATTACATGAACAAGTGATAAAGATGCAACAATTAAATCATCCAAAAATAATTCAATACATAAAACTAGAGTTATAATCCACAAACAATCATCACTATACCAAATCCATCAAACCCTAAAGAGAACTACTCCATAGACATGGAGAAATTCATCACAAATATAATTAAAGTATAGAAAAACATAAACTTGATCCAAATGGTCTTGAGTGAGGAAGGAATGATGAAATCCTTGTGGTTTTGCTCCTCCAACTCCTCCTTAGCTTTCTTAAGTCTAAAGTGTGTCAAAAATCCAGAAAATAATATTTTCCATGTATTTATACTAAATAGGGTCGGGCCTAAATGAAACCACCTTCTCCTAGCCGAAATAGGTTATTTACTCGGTAAATATTGCATAGGTGCACCGCATGGGGTGACGCACCATGCGGGGCATTAGTGGGGAAATCCAAAGAGTTGATTCTGACAGGCAGCAGAGAATTGGGCAGTCGCGTAGCGCCACGCGCCGTGGTTTTGGACTTTTCTCAGAGTATAGCTTGAATCTCGCTTTTTGACGTCCAGACTTGGTCCTCGACCCCTGATAAGTGAGAATTTTGACTACTTATTAGCACATTTTAGCTTTTGTTTTAGTCTAAAAGCATTGAATTGTATTCCCAAAACTGATGAAATGTGCTAAATTGCAGGAATATTGGAAGATGGACTCCCGAGATGAAATTCAACTCAAAAATGAGTAATCTAAACTCAAGGAAACAAAAGGCACAGAATCTCACAAAGTCCGGACCGCAGATGATGAAGGAAAGTCCAGCAAACTTTTGTGCAAAGTGCGGACCGCACATGAATTATGCGTCCGCAAAAGATAGGCTAGGAATAAAGTTAAGAGAATATGCAAATTCCCAAGTTTCCAAGCCCCTCAAAAGTGCGGACTACACAGGAATTGTGCGGCTGTAGAAGAAGTGCCTTGCGGCCGCAGATGTAAAAGTGCAGATCACAGAAGACCAAGTTGCGGTTGCATTTACAAATCCGTGGACCGCAGAAAGAATGCCTCATGGCCGCAGATCAGAATTATGCAGCCCCAGACCTCCAGTTCCTGACAAGTTGAAGAAATCTGCGGACCACACATGGAATTGTGCGGCCGTAGAACCTTCCGATGAGCATTTTTGTCCGAAATTGTCAGTTTTGTATAAATAGAAGAGTTTCACGAAATTAGGTCAACTTTTGACATCAGCAGCTACAGTAGCCATTTCTCTTTACTTCTTTTAGTAGTTTTTCATATTTTGGGATATTTTAACATAGATTTTATCATATTGATTTCAAAATATGAATTTAATTATCATTTCTTCTTCTATTTCTTCAATTTCAAGCACGAGTACCTAGTTTTTTACTAGGGTTGTGACCCAACCCTAGTGTATAAACCTTATGGGTGTTTAACTTAATGCTTGTTTATGGTTGGGTATTTATTATTTAGCCTTGTTAATGATTTAATTTATGGAATTAATGGTTGCAAGTATTAGTTAATGCCTATTTGACTTAGTCTCTACTTGAGAAAGAGACTTAGTCTAGTACAACTTGGCTAACAAGAAATTGGGTCAATCGAGAGATTCATAATCCCAATTAAAGATTTCAACCTAGAGATAGTAATAACTCGACTTGAGCTTTTATCAACCGTTTTGTGCAATACCTATTTGGACTTTAAAAAGTTAAATTGGGCAATATCACTCTATGATCGAGAGGTATTGAGTGGGTGATTAAGAGTTGATAGCTATAATACACCCTGATCAACAAAACAAGCATAAAGGTCTATATACCATAAGTGAAATACCTAGGTGATGATCATAGCCTTAGGTCTTTTACAAAACTTGAAAAACAACAAAAATAATTCTCTTAGTTTTACTTCTTAACTTTGCAATCTTAGCTTTTAATTAGACATAGAAACATCCCAGATTTGTGGAAATGTAAAGTAAGATAGTTAAACTCACATACTACAATATATACTCCTAACTCGCATATATAGCTCCCTGTGGATATCTATCCCGACAATTGTTGGGTACTATTATTGCATTCGACTGTTTCATAACCTTGATTTGAGGTGTGAAATTGAACGAGATCAATTTTTGGAGTCGTTAGCTTAATCCCTTGGGCTTTTACTCAGGCTTCAAAGCTCCAAATCACTCGAATTCATTCCATAACATCTACATAGCTCAGAATCACTCCTACAAGGCATAAAACACACAATAAGTGCAAAACACTATTAATTAAAGCTCAAACATAAATAAAGTACAGTAAATTAGAGTGTAATAAGAGACTAAAATACGAGATTATAGCCTACCATTACCAATGCAGCACAAACTCCTCCACCAATTAATACAACGACTTTGGAAAACCCGCGTTCAGGGCTTGATAATTCTGGAAGTGGAGAAATTCCTAATGAATCTCGTGATGGAGGGTTAGGTACACCAAATAATTCTAATTTACAAAGTTTAGTACTAACTTTGTTGAAATAGTTGAAGGAATAAAATAATCGTATAGAGCAGATACCTGGTGTACCCCCTGTGATCAAAGGGGTGGATATTGAAAACTATTCACAATAATCCTGGAAGCCAAGTGCGAAACCTTTACCAACTCCCGAAAAGTTTAAAATGCTTGAAATTCCCAAATATAATGGAACAACTGACCCTCGAGATCACGTAATTGCGTTAACTACCGGTGTGGAAGGCAATGATTAAACAACAACAACAACAACAACAACCCAGTATAATCCCACTAGTGGGGTCTGGGGAGGGTAGTGTGTACGCAGACCTTACCCCTACCCTGGGGTAGAGAGGCTGTTTCCAAATGACCCCCGGCATCCTTCCCTCCAAGAACTCCCCACCTTGCTCTTGGGGTGACTCGAACTCACAACCTCTTGGTTGGAAGTGGAGGGTGCTTACCATCAGAGCAACCCACCTTGTCAAAATCGGTTTTGGTTAAAAACATTTGGTGAAACACTCACAAAGGATATTCTATTTTAACTAGAAATTCTATTGATTCTTTTGCTAAGCTTGAAGATTCATTTATAAAAGCATATTTGGGAGCTCAAAAAGTTGAAAAGGGGATGTAAGACATCTTTAAGGTTAAACAAGGGAGTACACAATTGCTCAGGGAATTCGTAGATAGATTCCAGCAAGAGAGGATGATGTTACCTCGAATACCTGATAACTAGGCGGCTATGGCATTCACAAGCAACTTGAACGAGAAAAGTTCAGAAGCCATGAGGAGGTGGAAAGAAAGTTTGAGAGAATTTCCTATAACAACTTCGAATGATATGTACAACAGGTACAGTACGAAACTATAGATAGAAAAAGATACGGTCGCACATCCAAGGGGCGATGAAAGACCAGGATCGAGACATTCAGAATCAGAAAGGAGGTCTGGTAAAAATAGGTACGAGCCGTACATGGGACCTGTAGGGCAAGATTCTCGATCTAAATAGGAGAATGCACGATTCGATTCAATACCAAGGCAAAAAGACGCGAGCAAGAATAAGAGATTACACCTTTAACATCAACACCTCCGAGTTAGTGGCTGTGTTAAGAGGTATTGGAGATAAGGTGCAGATGCGATGGTCTAAAGGAATGAGATCATATCCAAGAAAAAAAAATCCAGATTTGTGATGCTAGTTTCAGAATGATCATGGCCATAGAATAGTAGATTGTAGGCTTCTGCAAGGAAAGGTCGAACATTTATTGAAGTAGGGTTATCTTACTGATCTGTTTAGTGAGAAAGGGAGACAATCATACATGAAGATCAGACAAGAGCCCCCGAAACCTCCATCACCAAAAAGAATAGCCAACGTTATAACTAGAGGAGATGAGGTTAATGAAATAAAATATACAGCCACAAAAAAGACATCAAAATTCACGGTCACTCATGGAAAGTGAGTTCACCAAGTCTTGGATAGCGACAGTATAACATTCAACGATGAGGATGCAGATGGCTTGATGATTTCTCACAACGATGTGCTGGTAATATCTTTACTTGTATATAATACTAATGTAAAACGAGTTTTGATTGATCTAGGTAGCTCAGCGAATATCATTTTACTAAGGGTGGTGAATCAAATCCAACCTAATGATAAGGTCATACCAAAAGCACGGTCCTTGTCCGGGTTTGATAATTCAAGTGTTATTACAAAAGGGAAAGTTGAAAAAAAATGCAAAAAGTCAAACCCCTACAAAAAGCTCTATTCTCTCTCCTTTCTTGGCGATTCTATGGAGACTTAGCAGCCATGGATGCGTTAATCTCTCCCCAGCCTTTTGCTGTGGGNAGGGTTATCTTACTGATCTGTTTAGTGAGAAAGGGAGACAATCATACATGAAGATCAGACAAGAGCCCCCGAAACCTCCATCACCAAAAAGAATAGCCAACGTTATAACTAGAGGAGATGAGGTTAATGAAATAAAATATACAGCCACAAAAAAGACATCAAAATTCACGGTCACTCATGGAAAGTGAGTTCACCAAGTCTTGGATAGCGACAGTATAACATTCAACGATGAGGATGCAGATGGCTTGATGATTTCTCACAACGATGTGCTGGTAATATCTTTACTTGTATATAATACTAATGTAAAACGAGTTTTGATTGATCTAGGTAGCTCAGCGAATATCATTTTACTAAGGGTGGTGAATCAAATCCAACCTAATGATAAGGTCATACCAAAAGCACGGTCCTTGTCCGGGTTTGATAATTCAAGTGTTATTACAAAAGGGAAAGTTGAAAAAAAATGCAAAAAGTCAAACCCCTACAAAAAGCTCTATTCTCTCTCCTTTCTTG
>AWOL01S0046624.1:4058-16835 GCA_000715115.1 Nicotiana otophora | reverse complement strand
CCAACATCCCTCATAAATGCCAATTATGACATGCACCCATTCCCAACCATCCGTTGGGCCTTCGGATAAGAAATCACCCTGCTGAGAACATAATCTAGAGAACCTCTCCACTTGATCCTTGGCAATCCCGGAATTGCCAATGTCATAGTCTTAGCGTGACAATCCAGAATAGCATGACATGGAGATAACTAATCCATACCCAACATCACGTCGAAATTGACCATATTAAGCAATAAGAGACCAACTTTAGTCTTTAATCCCCCAATAGTCACTACACACGACTGATACATACGGTCCACAAAAATTGTATCGCCCACTGGCGTAGATACATGAACATATGAAACTAAGGACTCACGGAGGATATCCAGATAATGAGCAAAATATGATGATACATACAAATAAGTATAACTAGGGTCAAATAATACAGAAGCATCCATATGGCATACTCAGACAATACCGGTGATCACTGTGTTTGAAGCAACGACTTCTGGCCTGGCAGGAATAGAATAGAATCGATCCTGACCGCCACCTGATTGGCCTCCCCCTCTAGGGTGACCGCTAGCTGCCTGAGCCCCACCCCGAGCTGGCTAGGCAGGTGGTATCCACTGCAAATATTTCCCTGAATAACTCCATTCGCTTGTCATTAAGCTGCACCAATGGCGTATCAGTTAGGAGGAAGTCAATGACCTTCACTACATGTGCTCTAATGCTTTCATTATAATAATCAAAGACACAATTAGTTATTAAAGAAACCAGAAGAATAAGTAAAACATAATGGATGTCATATTTAATTTACTTTTGCTGAATGGATGGCACATCCATAATACGCTCCCAGGACCATTTCTTCGTAAGCACATCTTGGTCTAATTTTATAAACTGGCCAATTTTCATCAAAATCCCAAGCGACATGAGTGAGAGGGGTTGTACAAGTTTTTCTAGCTTACCATCATCAAAAAACCTGACATTGCTATCGTAAATTCGAATCAAACCCTCTGCCAAGTGGAAAAAAATAGGCACAAAATACTTGTTATAAATTTGCCACACACAGTACAACACCTTTACCTTCCACCACTCCACAGCCCCAGGTTTTGGCGTACTTCCTTGAGGATATAGCATTAAGGTGTGAGGCACAAGTCTTTTCAATCATCAATTGTCTCACAAAATTCCAAATCCTTTCCCTCTTTACTGACAGCCTCCTTGATCTTATCCCATGCAGTGGACATGTTATTGCATAATTCAATATCCATAACAACATGACTACGAGCATAAAGGCATGGACGTTTTATGTTTCGTACACGCATCATTGCCAAAAGGTCCTCCACATGCCAAAAATTATAAAAATTGCACATTAAATATGGAGCTAATAAATAAAATAAATACACGCAGTGATTAAGGGACTTACAAAAATGAAAACAGACGGGTTAGCACCGTACAACTGCTCAAAAACCTCCAACCAGAGCTGCCAGTCAAGAAGTTTTTGGGAAACTTCTCCTTCTTGTCAAACCATTCACATAATAGTTTCTTATATTCCTCCGCAACTGGTTTGAGTACGTCTACCTTCGATTTCTTCTTCTTAATCTGTTTCAGTTTCCTTATCTTGCTTGTATAAATTGGAGCATTCCTCAATCTGCTTTGCAATATTGTAACCCTGTACCAAGATGCCTCAACTACTTTAGAAGGGCTCTTATTCTTATTTTTCATCTCACCAAGGATCTTCAACACCTTATACAATTTGTCATTCACAGCCTTCAAATCTTCGCGCACATCTGTATCACTTGGCTGAGCATTGCACATCCTATATAGTCCTCCTCTACCAATATTAGAAAAACCACAAACTAGTGGTGAACCAGGAATACTCTCACCCAAAGGGTCATCATCAGCAAAGTCAACTTCATCATTAATCTCTAAGCTCACTGTTGACGGCCAATTTTGACTCTCCCTTTTAAAATTAAATTATTTATGCTTAATAATTTGTAATAAATGTGGTAAAATATATTGTAATCAATAATACCTATTTTTATATTAATATAAGAGGACTTAGTAATTACAAATGTTGAATAAATAATTTGGTGCTCCCCCTGCTTCAATTTAGATGACACACTTTCCTTATTAGTCTGTTCCAATAAGAATGACACATTTATACTGTTGAAAATAATTAAACTTTAAGCTCTTTATTTTACCCATTTTACCTTTAATGAGAAGCTTTTATAACCACACAAATGTCATGGCCCCACAAAGCTTTTACCCCTTAAGCTTTTAAGGCCGCAAGTTTCAAAAGTCTTTTTGTTTCTTAAACTCCTTACCGAGTCAAACTATCTCATCTAAATTGAAATGGAGGGAGTATTAAATATTTATGAATTATATTACCCCTATTATTTTGGAATTATTAAAATAACCCTTATATTTTAATAAGCAAGTATTACAATTATTTAAATTAATTAATATTTGATTTTTAATTATATCTCTTATTACTTTAATTAATTCGAAATTAATTTCATAATTTGGTAAATAAAGTTTTTTAATTGATAACTAATTAGTTGAAATAATTTATAATGTATTTGATGATTATATTTTATCAAATTTAATTAGAATTAATTAAGTATAATTAAGTTAATATTTAAAGGGGTTAAAAGTTCAAAAGGCTACAATTGAAATTATCTAATTAAATAAAATGTGGCCATATTTAAAATCAAATACCAACTGATTTGGCCCAACACACAAGCCCAATACACCTTTGACCTGATCCAAACCCATCCTTCATCCAAGTTGGCGACCCACGCCAATCTGTCCAAGCCAATGGCATTGCACCACATCACCCCCTTTCTACGCTCACAAAAGAAGCACAAATGGATCTGGACCATTGATCCAACTCATCAATGGCCCATAATTGATCTCTGTTTTAACTTTACTTTTTTATAATGACTCGACCGGTCATTTTGTGTAATTGCGTCCCATTTCCCCTCTTTTATGCTTCACACATGTATAATTTTGGCTTTATGACTTACATGGTTGATTGGTTTTGTTCCGAGAAGGTTTCAGGTTGATTTAGACCCTTTGGTTCTTTGCTTAGAAGCCTAAGTTAGAGATATTGACAAATATTTGACTTTTGTAAAAATGACTCCGGAACGATGTTTTGATGGCTCAAATAGGTTCGTATCGTGATTTAAGACTTTGGCGTATGCCCGAAATCGAATTCGGAGATCTGTAGGTTGATTTGTATTGCTTTGCCGAAAGTTGGTAATTTCAAGTTTAGACGAATTTTCAAGTTTAACCGTAGGTTCAGTTTTGGCTATAGGGTTTGTAATTTGGTTTTGGGACTTGAAATAGGCCCGTTATTCCATTTAAAACATTTTTCGCAAAATTTGATGTCATTTGGAGTTGATTTGATATGATTCAAACGCTTGATTACAATTCTAGAAATTCTTGAACTTTTCTTTGAAATTCATGGGTTTTGGTGTCTGATTCATAGTTCTAGATATTATTTTTGTATTTTGATCGCACGATCAAGTTCGTATGATGTTTAATACTTGTGTGAATTTTCGGTTTGGAGCTCCGAGGGTTCGGGTGAGTTTCGGACGTGCTACGTAATGGTTTTGAACTGAAATAGGACTTGCTGGTACACTGGTGCTATGATAACGCAATTGCAAGCACCAGCCTCGCAATTGCAAACATGGCATGGGAGGCTCATGTATCGCAATTGCGATACCTTGTTCGCAATTGCGAGATTTGGGCCTGGGTAGGACAATTTACATTTGCGATATTTTTCTCGTATTTACAAGGAGGACAGACTTCGCATTTGCAAAGTCTGTGTCACAATTGCGATATTTCCATTGCAATTGCGAACCCAGTGTCGCAATTGCCACATCTACAACTGAACAAAACGGCTAGGAGTCGGGATTTCATATAATTTTCTCTCATTTTATAACCCTAGACTCGGCAGAAGGCACTTTAGAGAGAGGATTTTCATCTACAAATATTGGGTAAGTGATTGTAATCAATTTTCAATTATATTTTATGATTATATCTTAGATTTAACATCAAATTTATGAGAATCAAAGACGAAAATTGGGGTTTTTTTTCAAGAAAAGGAAGATATGAGTTTTAAGAGTCGATTTGGACTCGGATTTGAAAATAAAGCACATATATGGACTCGTGTGGTTATGGGCAGTCGTAATCTACCCTTGGACCTAAATTTTGATCGGGCGGGCCCGGGGTTGACTTTTGTTGACCTTTTGAGAAATGTGTAAAGATCATAGCTTTATCTATTGTAATTGGTTTCTCTTGCATTGTTTGATGTTATTAAGTCATTTTTGGTTAGATTTGAGCCGTGTGGATGCGAATTTTAGGGAAAAATCTATTTTCGAGGGTTGAGTTAGCCTAGTTGAGGTAAGTATCTTGCCTAACTTTGTGTGAGGGAACTACCCTGTAGGATTTGGGTTGTTTGTGTTAATTGTACTACGAGGAAGTCGTATACACAAGGTGACGAGTGTGTACATGGGCTATATGTGGAATTTTGATCGGCTTAGACTTTTAGACTTCTTTCATGTATTTATTTGAATTTGTTATAACATGTTACACCTTTCATCGTTAAATTTACTCTCACATGCTTTAATTGATGTTATTAGCTCTTGTTCTATTCTTTATTGTTGTAATTGCCCTTATATCCTCTAGTTGAAGTTGCTATCTCTCTTATTGTCTTGTTACTCCTTTTATTGTTGAATTACTCTTACTTGATATAGTTATTTAGTGGAATATCTTCTTGTTGAGTTATTGGTGTTGAAGTTGTAAAAGCCATTATCATATTAAGGTTGAAGTTGTCAATTGTTGAGATATCTTTCCTTGTTGAGTATCCCTCATTCATTTTATTGTTATTGAGATTCTTGTACACATTGTGATTGAGCCATGGGCTATTTGTTGTGGTAACATTGGTGTTGTTAATTTTGGAAAGTTGTGCCTTATGGGCATATGTAATGCGAGTTGTGATTGTGTTGTGATATTGATACGCATGCGGTAATATAAGGATAGGGATTGATACGCATGCGGTGATATAAGGATAGGGATTGATACGCATGCGGTGAGATAAGGTGGGCTTGATACGCGTGTTGCTAGTAATTAAAATTACTTGAAGTCACACGGTGAGATAAGGGGGCTAAAATACATGTAGCTATTTCGGGAAAAATAATTTTCAAAACTAAATGCAAGGCTCACACGGTGACATAAGAAAATGTTGTGATTTTGAATTGTGAAATATGAAAATGAGGCAGTACCTCGGTTGTGATTCTTGTTATAAACTCTATGTTAAAGAGGCTTGTTGGCTGAACTGTTTTGTTATTTCCTTATTTGTTTTACCTGTATTTGTTCGTATTGATTTCTTGATGTTATTAACATGTTTTCATTTCTTGTTACCTTTAATGCTTTAGATTCCGTTGCTGGCTTACGTTATTGAACTACTTTATTATCATTTATTTCCCCGTCTTCTATTATTTGATTATACTATACCTTGTTCATTTTCTTTTACCCTAGTAGATGTCTTGACCTAACATCGTCATTACTCTACCGAGGTTAGGCTTAATGCTTACTGGGTACCGTTGTGGTATACTGATACTATGCTTCTGCACATTTTTGTGCAGATCCAGGTATATCATCCTGTGTCGAACGCCAGTGATCGTTTAGCCATTTTCGGAGACTTCAAGGTATACCTGTTTCCAGGCCTCGGCTCCATTCTCATATTACTGTTTATCCTCTATTCAGACATTGTTGTATTAAATATTTTAGTACTTTTCTGTAGAGCTTATGACTTAGCTTTCATCAAGTTTTGGGAGTATTGTAGCTGTGATTCAGTATTGAGATTGTTATGAGACTTATCAGTTTATATCATGTTTTTAGTCTTTATTTCTGTCATATCCTCTTGTTTGTTAGGATTACCTAGTCTTAGAGACTAGGTGTCATCACGACATCCTAAGGTGGAAATTGGGGTCGTGACAAGTTGGTATCAGAGCTCTAGATTCATAGGTATTATGAGTAATAAGCAAGTTTAGTAGAGTCTTGAGGATCGGCACAGAGATGTTTGTACTTATCTTCGAGAGACTACAGAATTTTTAGGAAATTCCACTTCTTTGATTCCTTATCGTGCGAATTGGTTGACTTTGAAATCTGAATCCTTGTCTTCTATTCTCTCACAGATAGTGTGCACTACTAGATATGATTATTAGACACCTGCGCCCCTACTAGAGCCACGCGAGGATGGGGCGGGGGCCGGGGAAAAGGTCGAGGAGAGGCACGTGCTGCAGCCACAACACCTACCCGAGCAGCAACTGAGGAGCCACCAGCAGCTCCAGTTGGGGGATATGCACCCGAGACGCCTGTTAATCCCCCTGGACTTCAGGAGTCTCTAGCACAGTTCTTAAACATGTTTGGCACTCTAGCTCAGGAGGGGTTAATTTCACTTGCACCAGCTACATCTCAGGTTAGAGGAGGAGCTCAGACTCTCGCAGTCCGCACTCCCAAGCAGCGGGTCCACATTGATCAGGTTCAGGGTGTCATGCCAGCATAGCATGTTATACCAGTTCAGCCTGAGGTCAGGCCAGAGGCATCTAAGGAGGAGTAGAGGAGACTTGAGAGGTTTAAGAAGTATGATCATCCTACTTTCAGTGGCACAACTACCAAGGATGCATGGATTTTCTAGAGAAGTGCCACCGTATCCTCTGCACTATGTGTATTGTGGAGGTGAGCGGAGTTGCTTTTACTACATTTCAGCTGTCAGGAGCAGTGTACCGGTGGTGACATGCTTACGAGGAGGGTAGGCCAGCTGATGCAGCTCCACTCACCTGGGATTAGTTTTTGGAGATGTTCTTGAGAGAGTTTGTTCCCCAAACCCTTCATGATGCATGGCGCATAGAGTTTGAGCAGTTGTGTCACGGGACTATGATAGTGTCAGATTATGCTATCAAATTCTGTGAGTTGTCCCGACATACACCTACCTTGGTTTCTACATTTAGAGAGCGGGTCTGCAGATTTATCGAGGGGCTCAACTATGGTATTGGATTCATCATGGCTCAAGAGTTGGAGACGGATACTCCGTACCAGCAAGTGGTAGAGATCGCGTAGAGGTTAGAGGGTATGCAATGTCGTGAGATAAAGGACATGGAGGCCAAGAGGCCTTGAGATTCTGATGGATATTGTGGTGCCCGCGCTCTAGTTGCAACCCGTCATGACAGAGGCTATGTGAGCCGCCCAGTTCATTCAGCGCTTTCAGCTACTAGCAGTGCTCCGGCTGTTCTAAGGTCTCAGGTTGCCCATTTTGCTCAGCCACTATCCAGTGCACCTCCTGCACGGGATGCCTTCAGCGGTCAGTCTAGCCGACTAGGCCAGGGTCAGTTTCAGCAGCCACGCCCACTGAGAGCTTGTTTTGAGTGTGGTAATACTAGACATATAGTGAGGGACTGCACCAGACTCAAGAGGGGTGCACCTCCATAAACTACACAGGCTCCACGAATTCCACAGGGTCCATAGGGTTCGCAGGCCATGTTTGCTACTCTAGTTGCCGCTCTACCTGCCCCACCAGCTAGGGGTGGAGGTCAGGAAGGTAGAGGTCGACCTAGAGAGGGAGGCCAGACTCATTTCCATGCTTTTTCTGGTAGGACGGAGGCGGTTGCATCGGATGCTATCATCAAAGGTATGGTTCCGATCTGTCATAGGGATGCATCGGTCTTATTTGATCCGAGATCCACTTATTCATATGTGTTATCTTACTTTGCTCCATATCTGGATATATCTCGTGATTCTTTCAGTGCTCCTGTATATGTGTCCATACCTGTGGGAGATTCTATTATTGTGGATCGTGTTTATCGGTCGTGTTTAGTTATTACTGGTGGTTTTGAGACCAGAGTTGATCTATTGATACTCAATATGGTAGACTTTGATGTGATCTTGGGCATGGACTGATTGTCGCCCTATCACGCCATTTGGGTGGCTTGCTTCGCTCATAGGTCTCCCACCATCTATAGGCTGCCCCCGTTAGCTAAAAAGTAGTAAATGAGACCCCACTAGTATCCAGATTACTCGTCGTGCGAAGAATCCGCTGGCACCTATCCAAGAAGTCCTGGGCATCCTCTGACTCAGCCCCACTGAATGTTGGAGGCTTGAGCCTCCCAAACCTCTCTAGTTTCTTCTGCTCCTCGTCACTCATAATGGGATCCACCTGGGCCTGAGCAAATGCAATCGGTTGGGCTGGTAGTACCCCTGGTGTCTGAAGTCCCTGCATCACCTGCTCTGGAGTACGGGCAGCGGGAGTCTGAGCACCTCCCCCGGCCTGAGAAGTGGTTGTTGCGGTCGAAACTGAAACTGCATGAGCAAGGCTAGAGCCTCCTGAAGGCCTGAAATCACAATGGGCACAACTTGTGCCTGAGCTGGTCCCACCGGCTCAACCATATCTGGAATTCGCTCCTAAGCTAGAGCAACTAGTGGGTCTACATGTGCTACTCTAGCTACTGCACGAGCTACACCTCGGCCTCTATCGCGGTCCCGACCTTTTTGGACCTAGCTGGTGGTACTGGTGGCCGTCCGCCTGATCTGGTAGCACGTATCCTCACCATCTGTGAGAGAATAGAATAATAGAAGTTTCATTCCCGGAATCAACAAATTCGCACGACAAGAATACAAGAAAGTGAAGTTTTCCAAAGGGTTCGGCAACCTCTCGAAGATAAGTACAGACGTCTCCGTACCGATCAGCAAGACTCTACTAAACCTGCTCATGACTCTTGAGACGTATGTAACCTAGGCTCTGATACTAACTGTTCATGACTAGAAACCCGACATGTCGTGATGGCGCCTATCATAGAACTAGGAAAGCCGACATTCACAATAAAACTAGGCATTTTGTATTAAAAATAATTTGAAGCAAGTTTAACAGTAATAACTCTCATAAATAGCCGATATAAACAACTGCGACTCGAATACAACTTTCCCAAAATCCGAGTGTCACTGAGTACATGAGCATCTATACAATAACATAGTTTGATACACCGTCTAGAAAGGTAGAATAAAATAAGTAAAACTAAGAGATAGAGGAGGAGAGTCAAGGTCTGCGGACACCAAAGCAGCTACCTCGATGATCTCCGAACGGGTAAAACTCCAATATCTACAACCACCGTACACAAAAACACCTGGATCTGCACACCAAGTGCATGGTGTAGCGTGAGTACAACCAACTCAATAAGTAACAAGTCTAACCTTTGGGCTGAAAGTAGTGACGAGCCCAACTAATATAGTACGAATACAGAGTTTAATAGTACAGAAAATATAGACATGCTTCCAAGTTTAACAGTTTAATTCAACACAGATAAAATATGCACAGTATGACTGATATGATGAATATGACATCTCTATATCTATATGGCAATATGAATACCGTATGTGATGCAACTGTTACACCCCATGTTTTCGTACGTGAAAGTATGCCATAAGTAAATTGATGAAAGCTCGGAAATGAGATGTTACATCCCGCATTTTCGTACGTTAAAGTTTCATCGTAAGTTAATCAACATAGACTCGGGAATGAGATTATTTTTGAGGTTATAAGCATTTATTCTATTTATAACAGACAATAAGTAAGTGCCGTGAAGGTTAAAGGTTAAACGAATCAAATAAAATGAGTTTCGTTGAAGGTTGTCAATTTGGGATAAAATACGGCCCGAGCTATAATACCTGGTATTTATGGACTAGCGCCATACAAGGTATCACATGACCATGATAGTAAGGTGTATAAAGTGTGTTAAAAGTAAGTAGTATTTTAAGTAATTTGAGATAATATTTAATTATGTGGGTAATTGGTTAATTATTGGATTAGTGGGTGATTTATAAGTTGATTAAGGAAATGGGTGAATTATTGGATAGGCTTGATAAAGGCCCAACGTGGCAGCAACATGTGTTCGGTTAAGTGACTCTTAAATCACATTGCAAGGTAGCAAAAGTGAAGGAATTTTGGTGGCTAAATAAGCCTTATCAAGTGGGGCCCACACCCAAATATTAAAGAGACATCTCTAATTCATTTTGAGTCTATACAATGTCAAAGAAGGCTTTAGCAAAAGTCATCCGAAGTTATACTACGAGACTTCTTAGAATAATAGCAACGAGATTTTGCGATTCTAAGGGAGTACAATGAAATCTTTCTCAAGAAAATCATACGGATTTTTTCCTACTTCGATCCGCCGTTACGTGTTGTCACAATTGACGTGTGTTAGAGGGATTGTCAAGAGAATCGGCTCGGGTATGTTAAGGCTATCTCTTCTTTCTTTTTGACATGATTCATACGATACAAACGAAATGAGCAAAAGCACAGCTTTTATAAATGACTATATTCATAGAAGTACTAGGGGTGCCTATGTTCTTGATTACCCATATGAATTATTATTATATCTTCTATTCATGGGTCTCAGAAAAATACGTAGTTGATAAATTTTATCTGAGGACATGTTGATCTTATAACATTCCGAGAAATCTTATTAACGTACTTCTTATGCATTTCATTCATTTATACATTTACATTGCCCCATGACCAGATGGCGTTATATACGCATATATTATATGTATATGGGATAGGGGAAAAGGTTACAGCGTTATATACGCACCACCACCTGATCAGCTGGTATACGTTGATGATTTGCCCACAGTGGCCGAGATGATATGATGGGATGCCATCAGAGGCTTGATGATATCATGTTCGCATATACCTATGCATGGTACGACATTTATACGCATATGCATGACATTATAAATATAAAATGATTCACAGAGCTATTCAGACTTACATGTTGAGTCTTTTACTCCATATTTCTCTATGTCTTTTATTTACTGATTTTCATTCCTTACATACTCGGTACATTATTTGTACTGACGTCCCTTTTTGCTTGGGAATGCTGTATTTTATGCCTGCAGGTCCCGATAGACAGGTTGAGAGTCCTTCAAGTAGTCTATCAGCTCAGCAGAAGGTGTTGGTGCGCTCCATTTGCTCCGGAGTTGCTTATTTGGTCAGTTTGATTTGGTCATGTATTGATTAGTATGGCGGGGCCCTGTCCCGACCTTTATGGCGTTTATCTACTCTTAGAGGCTTGTAGACATATGTCATGTACGTGAAAGATTGTATGGCCTTGTCGGCCTATGTTCAGTGTACGAGTGATCATTTTGGTCTTATAGGACCGTATGTCAAATGTATAAGTTTGTATTACATGTTGGATCATCCAATGTTGAGTGTTTCCTCATATCTTATCCTACTTATCTCATGACAACCTCTCCAGCTCATTTATCTATGATAGTATGATATGAAAGATACGTTACGTTGGTACTCGATTGAGTAAGGTATCAGGTGCCCGTCGCGGCCCATCGGTTTGGGTCGTGACAGCAACACAATGAAAATCTCACGTACTCACACTCTCAGGGCACTCATTCTGACTGTCTCAATTCTTGCTCATCACACTCAGTTACTCAACATTGTACGGTGCCTTCTGCGATGTGCAGCTCGATTAACATATAACACATAAGACCAGTTGTGGCGTGCAACCCGATCCACATATATCCATAAGGCTTGTTGCTGCGTGCCACCCGAATCTCACTCACAACACGACTCTCAGGCCCCGACTCAGTTATCAATCACTCTAGTCACTCGGGCTCACCATACTCATGATAAGCAGCCCAAATCAATGATACATGATGTGACAACTAATGATACAGAGACTGAGATATGATATGCAATGATGAATGCGATTGAGTACGTAACTGCAAATTAAGCAAATAATCTCAACAGCAAAAGAACGACCACTGTGGGTCCCAATAGTACCAACTCATAGCCTAAACACGATTTCTAACATAATTCACAACTCAAGTTCTTTAACACATAGAGTACAGTAATACTATTCAGATCATTTGACTACACAGTCCTACGAGATCGACTAAGTCATAATTACTACGGTGCATGCCCACACGCCCGTCACCCACCATGTGCGTCGCCTTAACACTAATCACATAACACAAAATTCATGGATTCATACCCTCAGAACCAAGTTTAGAAGTGTTACTTACCTCAAACCGTGCAAATCTCTACTCCAATAAGCCCTTGCCTCGCGAATCGGCCTCTGGACACCTCGAATCTAGCCACAAACAATTCGATACAATCAACATGATATATAGGAATAAATTCTGTCATGCCCCGACCTCGGGGAGTGCGACTGGCGCTCAACCGAGATACCCCGGTCAAGTAATCCTTTACATGACCTTCTACCCAACTCACCTATGAATAAAGAGAAGAATACATTTCATTAATTATACAATAAGAGGTCATGTGAATAACATCAGTTCATTTCCATTAGTTACATCATTAATAAGTCTTCAAAACAGCACATTGTACAATCATAGTTAAAGTGGAACAGATGATACGATTACATCATTCTTTAGTTTAACCTTCCCAAAGACCGATACAACCCACACTATGTCTACGGAGCCTTTAACAGAAACAAAAGAGTGCTATGACAGTGCCGTCAACAAGGCCCCGGCTATACCTCAGAATGCTATGTACAAAGGATAAGAGATACAGGAACCCGAAATGAAGTGGGGCTCACCAAGTCAGTTGAAGAGAGGATGTGCTACTATCACTGATCAATACCACCTGCTATGAAACCACCTGCATCAATTAAAGATGCAGCGCCCCCGGCAAAAGGGACGTTAGTACATATGGAATAGTACTAGTATGTAAAACTAAACACCCTCTCAATAGAACGAGTAACA
>AWOL01S0046619.1:661-23599 GCA_000715115.1 Nicotiana otophora | reverse complement strand
ATATATATATATATATATATATATATATATATATATATATATATATATATATAACTTGTCCAAAAGAACCACACATTTTAAACACATATTTTCGTCACACTGGGTTCTGGACTCCTTTAATTTGTTTCTTTTAACATTTTTGGACACTAATTACTATGCTTCTGCCACGGCTGTAAAAGCAAGATCTCCTCAGATTTTTTCCCGCTGAAACACCCTTTCTTTTTTTAACTTACTTCAAAATTAAACAATTAATTATTGCTCCTTTCTTGTTTCTATAAAACCCACCGCCTGAAGCAGTGAAGCTACCATGGGAAAAAGCAGAATATATCACCGGAAAATAAATTAGTAAACTCCCTTTTCTCCCTTCTTCTCTTTTCTCCTCATTGATCGTCCTTCACCTTTTCAAAATCACTCTTTTAAGACCCTCACCAAACATATTCAAAGACAATGAGAATGAAATTGCTGAGACACGTGTCGTTTGTTGATTGTCCTGTAAGTACCTCACTTGCTAATCTACTTTAGGTTCGTCCCAATACAAAATTATTGTTTGTAAGTCCTTCAATTTATTTGGAAGAGTATGCATTTATACTAAGTCTTTTGTTGCAGGACCATGATATTCTCATGGCTAGGATGGAGCATTACTTCTACTTGCCTGAGACTTATGTGCCTCCAATATCAGCGCTAATTAACAAATCCTTTACATATTTGTTTATTTGCAAGAACGGCATATATTTTGCATTGCTCTGTATATCATGCCTTCAACGTTAACAATCAAAACATAAAGAAATAATGATAGATTCATTGTCAGAATTTAATCACATTAAAGGAGGATAGATTATATTTTGACATTGAATTTGTCATTTTTTTAATTTTATTTTTTAGCGTCAAGGTATGACTTATGGAGCAATGAAAAACGTATGCCATTTTTTGGGGCTGAACGGAGGGAGTATTAAATATATAATATGTGTTTTTGGAGACTTTGGGTATGGTTCCTTGACTTAAATAGATAGAGATCACAAAACAAATGTGATCTCTATGTTGGGGCTGGCAAAAAGAGTAGGGGCACGATTTCTGCTCACTAGTACCAGTGAAGTGTATGATGATCCTTTGCAGCATCCTCAAGTCGAAACTTATTGGGGCAATGTTAACCCTATTCGCTAGTCAAATTATTTTTTCTTTAACTGTCTATGTGAATTTAGTTATGTGCTTTGACTCTTGTGCTCCAAATTTCGTCGTTGAGAAAATAGTTAGTTAATTGTTTTTATATGTCAATGGAGCATATAGCTAATTATTTCTATTTTTCTTATTATCATTCTCTTGTCGTCTTGTTATCTTAACCTAAAAATACTAGACTTGGTTTTGAACATTGAGCAGGTGTCCGAAGTTGTTATGACGAAGGAAAGCGAACAGCTGAGACTTTGGCCATTGCTTCATTGAGGACTTAACGTTGAGGTTTTCTACTACTTCAATAAGCTTATATTTTAGGCAAAGTTGTACATAAACCTTCCATTTTTCGTGATTAAGGTTTATTATTTAAAAATGAAAGCTCATACATAGTACTATTGTTTAACCACATTGTTTTCCCAGGTTAGAATTGCTAGGATATTCAACACATATGCACCACGTATGTGCATAGACAGCATAGATGATGGTCGGGTTGAGAGCAATTTCGTGGCCCAGGTTTTTGTTAATTCATCTTTTCATATATAAACTGAAAGCGGATTTTTGCACAAATAAACAAACTTCTCTATGCTTGAATTAGCTAAGGTATTAGTACTGATTTTTAATTAGTCCAAGCAAACATTTGCCTTACAAAATTTCAAAACCCATATATAGAGCCTATTGTCTGCATATTTATCTGAAATCTTTCAAAACCTATATATAGAAATGAACCGACACTTCAAATTCTTTTATTCTAAATCATGAATACGCTATATATAAAATATAAATATATATATAGCGATTTGAGCACGATCCATTTGAATTTGCACGTTCGATGTATCATTGTGGCTCATACTTCCTAGAAAACGTATAAACAACTTCAACTTATATTCCTACTATGTCTTAAATTCTAGCACATGAACCAAGTGATGACGGAGCTAGGAATCCTAATAATGGGGATTAAAAAAATGTGAAAATACGTTATACCTATCCCCTCCCTTATGTTACAGTTTATGTAAATGCAAAAAAAAAAAAAAATTGTATCGGCACGATTATACTGGAGAAGGGGGTTCAATTGAACCCCCTTATTTACCTTTATTTCCGCCACTGCATGAACCTAGCAACGTGTAAAAATATGCATTTCAGTATTTAGACATGTTAAAAATTTGAGTCAAGCAAATTTGAAAAACATTTAGAATATGTGCCGGTCCAAATAGAGTAAATATTTAGTTTCCGCTCGAATTATTTGTCTTTCATTTTATACAGACAAATCAATTAAACGAAAAATATACTAATTGTGACAACTTAGTTTCGTGTAAATTCCGCAATAGTAGTTGTAATAGAAAAATCAAACTTTTGATTATCTTGGACAGTAAGTTAATTTTAATGTGCTTAATTAGCGATTAATCTAAGTCTTTGTGGGTTCGACATCCGATTTTCGAGTCACTTTATTACTTGACGGTCATGTATACTGTAATAAATTAAATCTAGATATTTATTTGACGAACTTTTCCGATTCTCTCAAAATGTTCTTACATGAACCTCTATTTTTTCTGATTATCTTTTATAAATTTTAATTTGTGAATCTTTCTCAAATTATCTTGTATGCAAAAGAATCATTTCCAAAATACTTTCATAACTAAGCATTTCAAAATAAATGCTTTAACCAGTCTCATCTTGCTAAAATTCTCTCATATCCAGTCTTCACAGTCAAATGCGGCGACAGGGTCAATTGATTTTTGGCCTTTTACAAACTTGTTTTTAGGTTTATGACTATCTTTTTTTTTACACACGGGAGATTTACTTTTACACATAATAAATCTAAAAAAACACTTTCTTAAATTCAACATTATAAAAGGCCAAGAAGGCCTAAAACCTCGATTTTTCTTACGGTCAAAATCTTGAACTTCGATGATGAGCTCTGGAAACTGGCAAGCCACAAGTTCAGCATCAAGTTCGTGCTCAAGACACTTGGAGAAATAGTTGAAACCGGATCATGTTAAAAGCGGCAGTCTTGGACTTGAGGGACGTGCTAACACCATAAACAAGGAGTCACAAAGCACCAATCTGCATTACATGTGTATTTCCCCGAAAGTGCTCGCAGGGGAGAAATTATAGTCGAGGTTTGGACTTTTTTTGGTATTACGTGCGAGTCACATGGTATTAGTTTGTTAGTTTCAGGTTCTGTTTGTCCATTCCGTTAGCTCGACTATTTCTGCTTAAGTTTTGTAAATTTAAAGGACAAATGGTACTCAAGGATATATTTGAAGCAGTGTTTTAAAAGGCGTGGGTGTAAAGCGAGATATTTTACATGTATATCAGCGAGGTGTAAGTCCTGAGGCACGGGGCGTAAGCCCCATAGGTATTTAATTTTTAATATTTTATAAAGTAATATAATTACAGTAAATATTTATAAACAGGTAAAATATCATAAAATTTGAAAAATATTATATGTGAATATATATATATATATATATATATATATATATATATATATATGGGAGGGGGGGTGTGTATGCGCGCGCGCGCACTTCATCCTCAGAAAACACTAGTCAAAACAATCTATTATACGCTACTTACAAACATAAGTAACTTGAGTCTAAAAGAATAACGTTTTCTACATTGAGGAACAAAAAGGATGACTAACCTGCAATTTAAACTTTGAACTTGTTGTTATGAACGAGAATGGAGTTCTATTTGTATTTGTAAAAAAAAGGTGAATATTCGTTGCTTTTGGGAGGTATTAGCAGACTAGTGGACAAGATAAAGAATTGGGAAAGACCATGAATTAGGGCTTCAATCAATAAAAAAAGTCTTGGCTTTTAAATTTAATACATTTGAGTTCCTTTTTAAAACTTTTGAGTAATTACCAAGCTGACTTTTGAGAATTTGGGTATTATATGAAGGACTTATTCAATAAATTTTGTTTTAATTTGAAAAAGATCTCTAGGGCTTACGCCTCACTAAAAAAACATGCATCAAACACCCCGAATTGTTGGGCGTACGCCTCTTGAGACTTTCGCCCCACACCATCATCTCAGGGCGTTTTTGGTGCGCCTCATCCCAAAAATGCCTTTTAAAATACTGATTTGAAGGACAATGTTAGATCTACCCTCAGAGTTAATTTTAGCTAAAAACTCACAAAATAGCTATAGTTAAATCCATGGATAAAAGGTGAAAGAGGACAGTGGGGAAGAAAAACGTACACGCTTCTTCTGTAGGACTGTTTACCCGTACAACAGTACAGTTCAATTTATACGTGGTTCTTAGACAAGTGAATTAATTTGATCCTGAAATAATAAAATAATTGAAGAATTATGCAATACTTAGCTTTGAGATGAAGACGAAATAATAGAAATAGCAGTTCAAGGAATAGGGTTTCCGAGCATAACAACAATGAAATAAAAAAGCAAGAAGATAAGATTGTATTAAACTTTGAATAGAATGTTGCATGAGTTTGTCAGAAAAATTTCTCTTTACAATGATAACGGAGCTCACTATTTATAGCTACGTCTAGGGAAGGAGGTCTTAGGATCGTGCCCCTTTTTAATGTCAATTATGAGAGTCACTGATGAATATGTAACGGTGAACATAAATGCCAAATTTCCTGAAACGGACATTCATTCTTAATGCCACGGAATATTCTCTATTAAATGCTACCGGGTGAAGAATATTCATCACACCCTTATGAGCACTATTCTTTCTGGTGTCAAACAGAACAGTTGTCTTCGGTCTTCGCCATCCCCCTGTGTTGGGTTCCACGTGTCCCTCCTTTGGGTCGCCACGTGTCATAGCATAATTTACGCTATACAGATAGTCCCCCTGCTTTTCGGTGACACAACTTTGTATAACCGGGAAATTGGTAGAAATGCTCTTTTGGCAGGAATTACTATAATTCCCTCTGAAGGCTTCTGACGGTTGATTAGACGCACGTCTCTCCGCATTTAATGCCCCGAACATGCGTCATTCCATGATTCAGCACAACATTTGCCGATTCTTGAGGTAATCATGGCCATGAATTTAGCCGCCAAAGTTTTTACTTATACGCGTCAACCTTCTCATCTATACTTCATAATTTTACAAGCTTTTCTTATTCGAGTTGCATCCTTCTCTTCATCTTTTATCTAACTCTCTTCAAGAAAAAACCTTTTCTTTCTTCCATACAATGGCTTCTTCTTTAAAACGTATCAGGTTTTCAAAGAACAAGAACAAGGCCTAGGATTTTGCTCCTCCAACAGTAGGCTCCATCATCCCTAGAAGTCTTGTTACTACAAAAGACTTCGAGGAGAAATTTTCTACTACTAACTCTCGTACATGAGCCGTCAGTAGGTATCCTTCTTCCATCCATCCTTCTAGCATTCCTGCTGTGAAGTAAGACTACCACTATCACGATTTGGATATTGTTGCTCCTGATCTATCGGAGCGAGTGACCCTACCCAAGGAGGGTTTTACATATTTTTACATTGGGTGTGTTCTCTTTGAGTGTTACTTTGGGTGTGTTCTCTTTGAGTGGAGAGCTTGACTCCGTTATTGCAGAGTTTTTCCTCCGATATCATGTGTGTTTGGCACATGTAAGTCCTTCAGTGTGGAGGACGATTGCTTTCCTTTGGCGTTTGTGCCACGAGACGGGAGAAGAGCTAAACTTAGCTCATATGATGAATCTCTATTCTCCAAAGGTCTTTCGTGAGGGAATGATAAACATATGCAAGCGTGGCCACCATGCTCTGTTGTCTAAAATGGATGACGATAACGATCGTGGATGGATGAAACAGTTCAATGCAGTTACCACCAACGATATTATTCCGACAATGGATTCATTCTTTTCATCCACTTGGAATCGCACTCGTAAGCTCTTTATTTAATATTTCTTTTATTAAATATTCTTCTATACCAGTATTGATCATCTATCCTTCGTCCGTTTCAGCAACCCGATGGATCCCACCAGCGGTTGAAGGTTTGGATAGGTAAATCCAGAAGATCTTGGATGTTACGACACCTGAAACTCGATTGTGGAAAGAACTGTCCCCTAAATACGGGTGGAAGGCCAAAAATCTTTGTAATTCAAACTCACCATGTTTTAGTTTTTCATGTGAAGAACTTGATTGATCCCTTCTACCTTGTCTATGAAATCAGGTCTACTCCCAGGCTCTGTTGATGTCCCCTAGGAGGACATCTTGGTTGTTCATGCCGATGTGACGAGGCCGCTTCAAGAGGCGCTTACTCGAACAGGTATCTCCGGGCCTGCTTCGGGTACAAGTGTATCATTATGGAGTTACCGGCCGGAGGACAAACAACTGAAAAGAAGACGCTCCTCCGCGGCCGGGGAAAAGAATAAGAGGGCAAAGACTGCTGCCCCTGAGTCATCTCCGGTAGTGATGATGACTGGCTTTCCTTTTGGGTCGATCCTAGACACCATGATGATCGATGATGATGAAGAAGCTAGTGATGAGGGAGCTTCTATATATAGAAGACGACGATCCTTATCATCTCAACAAGATGCTCGACCCGTTGAGATTGTTACACCGACCGAGGACGATATTTCAGCACTTTGGGGAGAGTTTGATTTGGTAGATAATGCCAATTCCCATCTTCGGGCCCCAAATGTTGTGCTTGGTGCTGCAGGGTTGAGTACCGGGTCCCTGCCATCTTTGGTTGGTGAGAATCCAATAACCAGCACTACATTTGATGCAGTTGCTTCTCACTCTTCAACCACATCAGCTACATCTCCATCTTTGTCTACACCAGCAAGTTCTTCATCCGCATTTATTCTTCCAGCAGCAGTTGCCACATCACCTCCACCGGCCATAATTGATCATGAAGGAAGTGTTCCTCTTACCTAGTCTCCAGTTCATGGGAATTTAGGGCAAAATTATGATCTCCCCTCCGGAGATCTGCAAGGAAGGAGGAATGTTACCCTTTCGGTCTCCATTGGATGCAACTTGCTATCCCGGCCGGTGGAGCTTGCTAATTAGCTGAATCCTTTGGCTTCAGAGAAGGATTGAGAAATGATTCAGGCTCTCTCAGGAGAGTGCTTGTTAAAAAACGCAATGCATAACACCGCAACGATATATTCTTTACTTCTTTTGTTGTTTCTACTATGTTTGTATAAACACATCCTGAGTTTGTTTTTCTCACTTTGTAGGACAACTTTCTTGCTTCCGAAGGCTATCGAAGGTTAATTAGGGAAAATGAGGAACTTACCTCCGAGCGAGATCAATATTTGGTTGAACGGGACCAAGCCGTTATTCGCCTATCAAAATTGGAAACTAAGGCTGCCGAGGCTGATATGTTGGAAACTCGTTTGCAACAAAGTGAGCAGGAAGTAGAGACCATTATCCAAGAGATTTCCCTTTTGAGGGTCCAATTTGAAGAGGCTAAGGCTAAATGGGTTGAAGTCCATAATGCCATTCTTGCTGCATCCGATCGTGAGGCTGCCTCTATTGAAAGATTGAACAACTTAGAGGCAGCCTTAAATTCCAAGGCTGAAGAACTTGTTGCTGCAGAGGTGAAATATGCTCAGATGGAGGAGAAGCACAAGAGTACCATTGAGCATAATAATATTTTCAGCTCTACGGCCCGCTAGGTCAATGTTAGCCTCAAGTCCGTTAGATGCGCCCGGGAAAATATTTCTGCCGAGGTCACCCAACTCAAAGAAGAACTCAAGTTCTGAGCGGCTTCCCTCGTTGTAGAGAAAACTTACACTATGTACAATATGAGGAGGAAAACCTCGGAAGAGGCCAAAGCTGGTATCATTGATTTTGATGCCGAAATTGCTAAGGCCTCTGAGTTTGAGTTAGCTACTAAAAGTGCTCTCCCAACGAGGTCTGATGCTCATGGTCCTTCTGGTTCCGGTTCCGAGTTTTTGGGAACTAAAGAAGAATCAGAGGATGATAATGTTGAAGGCCAAACTGGTGAAGATCAAAATGTTGAGCCATCGGTGGATCCATCTACTACTCCTAGGGACGCAGACACTTCTCTTCCTCTGAGTTCCGGATATACTGCAATTTCGCTTTTCTTTTTCTTTTTCCAATTCTTGTATCTGTACCATTTTGGCATGTTATTGTAAATAAAAACATCTTTTTGCTCAAGTTTTTGTTTGAGTCTTTCTTTCATTTGAATACTCATGCAAGTCTTTAGCCTATGCATTTTCCTCCTTTTGCTTAAGAGTTTTACGCAGGTTTTTCTGTTTGCATCTTATTATGTAAAGCCTTGGGTGTATTTTTCCCCAAAGCATTTTGAGTTCGGGCATAAATTCTTCCAAAACCAACCCTTTTTCGTGAGATGTTTTATAAGAGAGGGCCCTCTTATGTTTACGGTGCTCTTGAAGAAGACGTCTCCTGTTCATTACGGTACTAGCATTTGAAGTACTTGTTTAACTTTCATATGACAAAGTTAAATCATCGTTCAGACAAGAAAAAAGGATAAAAATAAAAGGATTTCATTTCACTTTATTCCTTCTATTTTCAAAAAGTACATAAGCATTTGCTATGCTGAAAAGAAATTGCCATTACTTGTGGCTAATTTATATAACTTGTTTCTACGGGGCTGTCCGCGTAGTCCCTAGTCCAGATAATACAATTATATTTTCGGTTTTTCGTTCCTGATTGACGTGGCTTGTCATTGAATCTTCATATCATTCCCCCCCCCCCCCCCCCAGTGTTCGAATGCGAAAAATGCGAATTAGAACACTGGAAGTCTTGTATCTTCGAGGATTCCACCAATGAATATCTAGATAATCCTTAACTTGGTAACATACTTTACCTCCCCTCAGGAATTTATGCTATCGAACGAAAGACTATCTAATAATCCTCTAGTGGTTTGTGCTCATGAATGGCCGGATAACCTTTGCTCAACAGCACACTTTATGATAGGAATTTGCTATAGAGCAAAAGATTATCTAATCTTCCACGATTTGATATTTGCTTGTGTGCCTTGCTATTAAAGGTATTATTGATGTTGTCTTCGTAGTATGCTAGTTACTGCCTCATTAAAAGCCTTGCCAGAAAAATTCAATTGGAACAAAAACTGAACAAAGGAAAAACGAGTGCAGCACATACTTTCCGCTTGGATAATGTTTATCAGAAATAATATCTTTTGAGGTGTGCCACGTTCCAGTTGTTGGGCAACTTTTCTCCATTTTGGTTCTCCAGTTCATATGAACCTTTTTCGGTAACATCTGAAACCCGGTAGGGACCTTCCCACATTGGGCCTAATTTTCCTATGTTGATCTCCTGGGTGTTTTGAGTTACTTTCCTTAGGACCAAGTCTCCTACTTTGAAATAACGGAGGTTGGCTCTTCGATTATAATACCGCTCCATTATCTGCTTTTGGGTTGTCATTCTTATATGAGCCAAGTCCCTGCGCTCTTCGAGTAGCTCCCAGTTGACTAACATTTCTTCGTTATTTGATTCTTCTTCTGATCGAAAATATCTCAAGGTAGGTTCCCCTACTTCTATCGGGATTAAAGCTTCTACACTGTACACAAGGGAAAATAGAGTTTCTACTGTGCTCGATTTAGCTGTTGTTTGGTATGTCCACAGAACTCAGGATAATTCCTCGGTCCAATTACCTTTTGCTGCTTCCAACCTTTTCTTGAGGTTTTGAATAATTACTTTGTTCGTTAACTCCGCTTGACCATTTGAGCTCAGATGATAGGGTGAAGATGTGATCCTCTTTATTTTTAAATCTTCGAGGAACTTTGAAACTTTTGCACCGATAAATTGTGGCCCATTATCGCATGCTATCTCTTTTGATATTCCGAACCTGCAAATTATATTTTCCCACATGAAATCCACTCTTCGTGCTCGCCGATCTTCTGATAAGGACCTTCTTCCACCCACTTAGAAAACTAGTGAGTCAAAATTATAAGAAATCTTACCTTTCCGGGAGCCGGCGGTAGTGGTCCGACGATGTCCATCTCCCATTTCATGAACGATCACGGGGACAGAATCAAATGTAAGGGTTATGCCAGTTGATGCACCAGTGGTGCGTAGCGTTGGCACTTATCACATTTTTGTACAAAGTCTTTGGCATCTTGTTCCATACGGGGCCAATAATATCCTTCCTTTACCAACTTCAGCACTAAGGAACCTGCGTCCGAATGGTTGCTGCATATCCCTTTGTGAACCTCTCTAGTGATATAGTTAGTTTCGGATGCCCCTAAGTATCGGGCCAGCGGGCCTTGAAAAGAGTTTCTATACAATTGACCTCTCTTGAAGTAATATCGCGATGCTTTGGCTCGTAACGCACAGGATGCTTTGGGGTCTTCGGGTAGTTTTTCGTGATCGAGATAATCGATGATTTCATTTCTCCAGTCTTAGACCAAATTAGTTGCATTTACCTTATAGTAACCATCTGTATCCAGGACTGAGTTCATCAGTTGTACTACCATACCTGATTTCGATCCCTTTATTCCCGTCGATGATCCAAGGTTAGACAATGTGTCTGCTTCTGCATTATCTTCCATCAGGATATGAGTAATCGACCACTCCCGAAAGCGCGCCAACAGAGCCTGTATCTTTACCACGTATTGTTGCATACGCTTCTCTCTGGTTTCGAAGATCCCATAGACCTGATTTACCACCAGCTGTGAGTCACATTGGACTTTGATGACATCAGAGTCGAGTCCCTAGGCCAATTCGAGCCCTGCAATCAAAGCTTCATACTCTGCTTCATTGTTAGTTAAAGAGACCGTTCTAATTGCTTGCCTTAGGGTTTCCCCCAAAGGCGTGATTAAGACTATAACAAGCTCGGACCCTTTTATGTTGGAAGCTCCATCCATAAAAAAGGTCCAAACCCCTGATGTTGATTCCAACACCATTACTGCCTCCTTGATTGCCAGAGGGAGTAATCCTGGACTGAAATTAGCCACGAAGTCAGCCAAGACTTGCGACTTAATTGCAGTCCTTGGTTTATATTCTATGTCAAACTCACTCATTTCAATGGCCCATTTGGCCAATCTACCCGAGAGCTCGGGTATATGGAGGACATTCCGCAAAGGGAAAGTGGTCACCACGGTTATCCGGTGGAATTAGAAGTAGGGCCTCAGCACCCGAGCGGCAACTACGAGATCCAAGGCTAGTTTCTCCAAATGTGGATAGCGAGTTTTTGCTCCCGTTAAAATTTTACTAACATAATAAGTGGGAGATTGCGTACCTTCGTGCTCACAGACTAAAATCGCACTTACCGCGACTTCTGAGACCGCGAGGTAGACTAACAATGTTTCACCTTTTTTTTTGTTTTGAAAGCAATGGAGGGCTTGACAAGTACTTTTTCAAATCCCTCAAAGCCTGTTGGCACTACAGGGTCCGTTCGAAATTATTTTTCATTTTGAGCAGTGCGAAAAAAGGATGACATTTTTCTGATGACCGGGAAATGAACCTACTCAAAGCTACCAATCTCCCTGTGGGCCTTTGGACTTCCTTCACATTTGATAGTTGGTTCGGGATGTCTTCTATGGCCTTAATCTTATCAGGGTTTACCTCAATTCCCCTTTGCGATACCAGAAATCCAAAAAACTTACCAAAGCTGACCCCGAACGCGTATTTCTCGGGGTTAAGTTTTATATTATGCTTCCTTAAGATGTCAAAAGTTTCTTGCAGGTGCTTAAGGTGATCACCTGCATTTAAAGACTTAACGAGCATATCGTCTATATAAACTTCCATAGTTTTTCCTATTTGATTTTCAAACATCTTGTTCACGCCGTTGATTAGTGGCTACGATGTTTTTCAACCCGAAGGGCATCAATATGTACCGAAATTGTTTTATAAACGAAGTCTTTTCCTAATCCCCCAGGTTCATCTTAATTTGGTTGTACCCAAAATAAGTATCGAGGAAACTCATTAACTTGTGCCTGGGCGTGGCATCAATCATTTGATCAATGTTTGGTAGTGGGAACGAGTCCTTTGGGCACGCCTTTTTGAGATCTTTATAATCTACACACATGCGAAATTTTTTGTTCTTCCTAAGAACTACCACTACATTGGCTAACCAGTCTAGATATCTTACCTCTCGGATCGAACCGATATTAACTAAGTGGTTATCTCTTCTTTGACAAATTTATTCCTGGCTTCGGTAATAATGCATTTCTTTTGTCTTACCGGAGGTATGGTGGGATCCAAACGTAACACTTGTACGGCTACCTCTGTCGGTATACCGGTCACATCCTCATGCGACCATGCAAAACAATCGGCATTAGATTTAAGGAATTTAATAAAGTCCGACCTGAGCTCCGGGTGCAGTCTTGTCCCCAAGTGGAACTTCCTTCCTAGGAATTCTTTGAACAATGCAACTTGATCAAGCTCTTCTGTTGTGGATTTCATTGCATCCGTCTCTTCTGGAACCTGGAAATATCTCGGCACCTGATAATATTCCGACGCCTCTGCCCATAGGCTAACTTCATCTAGTTCGGGAGTAGGTGCCGGTTCCTGTAATTGCTATGCCGCACATTCCTTTCCTTTGATATTGGAGACCGAAGTTGAATTCATCTCCCTTACCGCTGATTGGTCACCCCTTATCTGTATAATTCCTTCGGGTGTTGGAAACTTCAGCAATTGATGATACGTTGATGGTACATCTTTCATCTCGTGCAACCATGGCCTTCCCAGAATGACGTTATATCCCATATCACCACCTATCACTTCGAAGAGAGTTATTTTCATTACTCCTTCGGCGTTTGTGAGTAATAACATTTCTCCTCGGGTTTTCGCGCTCGCGAGGTTGAATCCGGCGAGTAGCTTTGTGGCCGGAATAATGCTTCTGGTGAGTTTAGCTTGCTCCAATACTCTCCATTGTATGATATTAGCCAAACTTCCTGGATCCACCAGAACACATTTAATCTTAAAATCCAGCACAATTAAATAAATTACTAGTGCGTCATTGTATGGTAGCAGAAATCAGTCTGCGTCTTCCTCCGTAAAAGTGATATCGTCTTCCCGGAGCCTTTTGCTATGAGTTATTGATACTTTCATCTTTTTTGCTGCCGAAAAGGTGACCCCGTTGATCTCGTTTTCTTCGAATATCATATTGATTGTTTGGCATAGGGGATCTTCTCCTTCTTTCGAGGGTTCCGCATTGTCCCGGTTACTACCATAATTATTCTCAGCCCGGTCACTCAAGTATTCTCTGAGGTGACCATTCTTCAATAATGTTGCCATTTCTTCCCTGAGGTGTCGGTAGTCCTCTGTCCGGTGGCCATTCGTCCTATGCTATTCATAATATAAGTCGAGATCCCTTTGGTTGGGATCATATCTCATTGGTTTCGGGAATCGTGCTTCTTTGATATTTCTCATGGCTGACACTAACTCCACTATACTAACATTGAAGTTGTATTCCGATAACTTGGGGTAATAAGGATCCCGTGACCCTGACACTTCTTCATCCTGCAGTGATCTGTTGTTCCGACAACGATCAGTCCTTCTGTCCACGGCAAATCTGTCCGCTGTCCTGAAGCCTCTGCCACGGCCTTCGGTCTGTTCGTAGGGAAAAAACCGCCCCCTCGAAGTCCGTTTGTCCTTGTCGTAATCAACTTTTGATTTTTCTCTATTCTTCTCTCATCCTTTGGTCGACGATGGAAAACCAACCTGATCATCTTCAATCCTTATATTTGACTCGTACCGGTTGTGGACATCCGCCCAAGTTATTTTTTGAAACTCAAGTAGGCTTTCCTTTAGTTCTTGGGAAGCATCTGAACTTCTCGGATTCAATCCCTTGGTGAAGGCTTTAGCCGCCCATTCATCCGGGACAACTGGGAGCAACATTCTCTCCTTCTGGAATCGGCTAACAAATTCTCGTAGTAACTCGGACTCTTCTTGCATAATCCTGAATATGTTGGCCTTTCGGGCTTGTGAGTTTTTGGCCCCGGCATGAGCCTTGATGAAAAAGTCCGCGAGCATCTCAAAAGAGTCTATGGAATACTCGGGTAACAGTGAATACCACGTCAAGGCTCCTCTCATGAGAGTTTCTCCAAATTTCTTTAGCAAAAGAGATTCCATTTCGTGAGGAGCTAAATCATTTCCCTTCACCGCCATTGTATAAGTGGTAACATGCTCCTGAGGGTCTGAAGTTTCGTCATACTTTGGCACATCGGGCATTTTGAACCGCTTCGAGATTAATTCTGCTGCCGCACTTAGCATGTATGGCAATTGGGTATACTTCTTTGAGTCCAGGCCTTTCAGCACCAGTGGCGCGACCGGGATTTTATCTATGCGGGCGTTCACTTCTCTCATAAACTGCAAAAGTTCATTTTTGAAAGGATCGTTCTCGTTATTTAGGCCGGATCCTCCCCCCCCCCCAGTCTGATCGGAGCCAACTTCGCCTCTAGAAGTGTTGTTATTGACCCTGTGTGTTATTTGATTCGCGGGAGCACCGGGAGGAATCAGATCTCGTCTATTCGCATTATTCGAAGTCGCCGACAGCGCCTGCTTCAACTCCATCATAACCTTATCTTGTCCTATGAGATGGTCTAGAATGATCACCTATTGCTCTTGCAACACCCTTACCGCGTCAACGACTTGTTCTGCTTCTGCATCATCGAGAGTTGTCTCCCGAATACTGCCAGTCATGCATCGTTGTGTCGCCATTTCCCTCATTGTGGGTTTCACTGATTGAGTCCTTGAAATGAGGCTGGTCCCCTCGAATCTCAGGATTATGCGTGTTGTTAACAGTGTTATCTGTCATTTGTTATGATTTTTTTTAGGACAAAATAATCAAATCACGTTAGTAAAAAAGACAAGGATCAATTTAATCGCACGGCTGTCTAGGCCCCAAGGTGCGCGCCAAACTGTTTACCTGTAAAACAGTACAGTTGAATTTATACGTGGTTTCTAGACAAGCGAAATAACTTGATCCTGAAATAATAAAATAATTGAAGAATTATGCAAAACTTAACCTTGAGATGGAGACGAAATAACAGAAATAACAGTTCTGGGAATAGGTTTTCCGGGCACAACAACAATAAAATCAAAAAGCAAGAAGATAAGATTGTATTAAGCTTTGAATAGAATGTTGCATGAGTTTGTCAGAAAAACTCCTCCTTACAATGATAACTGAGCTTACTATTTATAACTACGTCTAGGGAAAGAGGTCCTAGGATCGTGCTCCTGTTTAATGTCAATTATGAGGTTCATTGATGAAGATGTAACGGTGAACATAAATGCCAAATTTTCTGTAACGAGAAATCGTTCTTAATACCACGAAATATTCTCTATTAAATGCTACCGAGTGAAGAGTATTCATCACACCTTTATGAGCGTTATTCTTTACGATGACAAACGGAATAGTTGTCTTCGGTCTTGGATATCCCCCGTCTTGAGTTCTACGTGTCCCTCTTTTGGGTGGCCACGTGTCATAACATATTTTACCCTATATAGATAGTTCTCCTGCTTTTCGGTGACATAACTTTGTGTAACCGGGAAGTTGGTAGAAACAAACTTTTGGCAGGAATTACTATAACTCCTTCTGAAAGCTTCTGACGGTTGATTAGACGCACGTCTCTCTGCATTTAGTGCCCCGGACACGCATCATCCCACGATTGATCATCACAACTTTTGCCGATTCTCGAGGTAATCATGACCATGAATTTAGCCGCCAAAACTTTTACTTATACGCATCAACCTTCTCCTCTATACTTCATAATTATACAAGCTTTTCTTATTTGGCTTGCATCCTGCTCTTCATCTTTTCTTTAACTCTCTTCAAGCAAAAACCTTTTCTTTCTTCCATACAATGGCTTCTTTCTCAAAACGTACCAGTTTTTCAAAGAACAAGTACAAGGCCGGGGATTCTGCCAAGAGGGTATCTGTGAAATAAAAAATCAGGTGGGAATATAGGAGTCTGCTGTGGAGAGTGGTTCCCAAAAGAGACCGGACTAGAGTCCGATAAGTGATTGCAGTGATCAATCCAACAATAGCTTTGGTTGAGAAGAAGGCACAAAAGAGTGCAAACAAGTTCACCCAAGGTTTGTATCTGCTGATTTTGTGAGATTATACACTGCACCTAAGTTTCAGATTAAAAAGCCTAAGGTTTAAAACCATGAAGGCCGTGAAACCTGATGTGAAACGTGATTATCCCACACCGTGGGTTCTGGGGAGGATAGTGTGTACGCAGATCTTACCTCTGCCTGGTGAGAATAGAGAGGTTGTTTCCAATAGACACTCGGCTCAGGAAAGTATAAGCATCACATTAATGAAATTATAGACAAAAATGGACAGTACCAAAAAGCCATATAAAAGCAGAATAAAAACAACAAGATAGTAAGGCGATCAACCAACGGTTAATCATAAAAATCCATTATCAACAGGAAGCGAGACGTTTTCTGTTATGGTCCGTTGTTCAACTTTGTCACATTAATATTTTTAATAGTTGGAACAATAATGTTATTAAGCTAGCTAATCATATACTTTTTCTGCAGCATTTTTGTTGATAATCTGGATCTTAAAGACATTATCACAAGAGGAAGATTTGCCAGAGCATCTTGTTTTTTTTAATATCAATTAATTTGGAGTTTGGATCTAATCAGCCTATTTTTAGTCCCAAATCCTATTAAGGTAAATCCATTCTACTTCATGTACCAGTGAGGAAATAAGTAATTCTTCGCTGCTCACAAGCATTTTATTTTTTGGATAGAGATCTCATTTTGAGGTTATCGTCAACTGAGGTTCTTATCACGTACTGCCCGGTGTTGTTAGTTAATAAGACTTGGCTTTGAGGTAATTAATGAAATTACATGAAACATGACTCTATTTCTTTAAGCATGTACTATCCTGTTTTCTCATTTTTGTGCTACAATGTAGTTCTCCCTTTTATGGATTTGATCTACTAACAATGAAGTTTGGAGACAAACGCTGGAATCCAAAGGTTTCAAGTTGAGTAGGTCGAAAACTGAATACTTGAAGTGCAAGTTCAGTGGTGAGAGGCATGAAGAAGAAGTGGAAGTAGAGATTGATACCCAAGTCATTCCCGCGAGAGATAGTTTCAAGTATCTTGAGTCTATAATCCAAGGCAACAGAAGATTGACGAGGATGTTACCTGATGTTAGGCCAAAATGCTATACTTTTAGTACATTACTCGCCTTACATGTTGTTAGTTTAGTGGTTAATTGTGCGACGTTTGAGATAAATTATGTTGTTTTATATGTAGGAGCATCGGAAGACACAGACGAGTGAAGGTTGCACAAAACAAGGATGAAAATGCAAGAAAAGAGCACAAAAATGCCAAGTACCCAAATCGTGCTACAGACCAGGCTTCACGAGGTCTATAGCCATCTTGACTGCGCTACAGACCAGGCTTCGCGAGGTCTATAGCCAACTTGAACGTACTACAAACCAGGCTTCGCGAGGTCTATAGCCAGGTTGACCGCGCTATAAGTCTGGCTTCGCGAGGTCTATAGCCTGGTAATTAAAAGTCACGGGTTAAAAGTCTCCAATCCGGATTTGGACTCAAGGACTTCAACCCTAACCTATAAATACTCCCTAAACATGTCTAAGAGAAGGGGAGGACGTTTTAAGAGCAAATTCGACCTAAAGAGGACGTTTTTAGATAAGGGATTCGACCCAAGGAGGCAAGAACATGATAGGAGCAAGGCGAAAACTTCTTTTACGAGTTTTTCACTTCCTTCTTCCTATTTCCATTATTGGTTATGAATTCTAGTATTGTACTTTTGCATACTATTATGAATAGCTAATTTGTTGTCTAGAGTTTAGATGGAATCTTTTATAGGATGAATTCTTGTTACGTTTTTATATAATTGATTCATTGGATTTCTCTACTTGTTCAACTACGTATTTATTGTTGTTGATTGAATGGTCATCAATTGACTGTGCCTATTTAGTGTGTATATTTCGAGAGAGAGAGAGTACACATTTAGGTAGTCATTGAACAACATCACTCCTAACGTATGTGAGAGATCAATACGGAGGGTTTAAAGCCATGTTAGAGATAACAAAACCTTGGTGCGATCGTAGTGAGCGGTGAGTTAGTGTCAGCTAGCATAGGTCGAGAAAACATATCTAGTAAATTGTGATAGTTGCTCGAGAGAGAATTACGATACCAGAAGTACTCAGTATCAGTAGAGAATATTTAGGCAAAATTATAGAAGACGTAGCGGAAATGATTCTGATAATTGGGGAAATCATAACTCTAGACCTCCTTAATCTATTCTCTAACCCTTATTACCTCTAGTTGTTAATTCACTACTTTAATTTGTTAGTTAATTAGTTTAACATAAGAATCGTTATATTTATAACTTAGGAATTGTTCGAACTTGTCTTCTTAGTGATACTTAACAATTATAGTGAAGCCTTAGTTCTTTGAGGGATTCGACTCCGAACTTTTAGACAGGATTATATTTGCAGCGACCACTTATCCTTTTTAGGACTAGAGTTTGGCATGATCAAATTTTGAAACCGTTGTCGGGAACTAACGGTGTAGTTGTAGGTGTACATATTGCTAGATTTCATGTTTGAACTTTTACTTTGGTTTTTTAGTATTTGAATTTTTTCATTTTAGTTTTACTTGTTGATTTGAGAAACATGGCATCTTGGAATTATAGGAGTTACGATATTGGTTATTCTACTGCTGATCTTCCTTGTGCTTATTGTGGAGGAAATCACTTGTTGCAAAATTGTCAAAATATTTCCGATAGCGAGTTATGTGCATCAACTCAATCTTATATGTGGAATGTATGTGATTTTGTGGTGGTCAAGATGGTCACTTTTATGGTTGTGCTTATATTTCTTATCTTTCCCTAACCCTTACTTTGATGCTTCTTCTTTTTCTGGTGAAGTTAATAGGAACAAAGAACCCAGGAATGATGACCTGAAAGAGATCAAAGATATGTTAAAGTTCCTCTTGGAACGAAGTAATAAGAAACAACTATGAATACAAAGGCTAGGGGATACTAACCAAAAGCAATGGGATACTATCCAAAGGCAAGAGACAACTATTCTTAATCTAGAGGCACAAGTGAGGCAATTGGTTGAGGCTTTAAATGCTCAACAAGATAATATTATGAATAGCAGCCAGGAGCAGTGTGCATTAGAGACAAACATTGAGGTGCCAATAGAGGGGTCCATAGTAGAACACTAACAATCAATCAAACTAGAATTTGAGGATGACGATGTTATAGAAGAGATACTAGAGTCAACCAAGGATATTGAACATACATATTTAGTTGACTCTAGTGTCATTGGTGTTGAAGATGTTGACAGTCCCAAAGTTTAATGTAGTTGAGCACATTGGTCCACACTCCAAGCATTTTTCCACATTGTGTTTGAATGATGATATAGAAATGGAGTCATCCGAGCCACTTGAGGAGTCAAGGAATAAGGAACAAGGTGCCTACATTCTGGAATTCTTCTAGCCAGAAAGTCGAGATTACACACCTCATCTAAAGGCCAAGAAGTGCAGAATACTACATTGTTTGCTTGGGTCAGTTAGATTCATTCCACCACNAACAAGATAATATTATGAATAGTAGCCAGGAGCAGTGTGCATTAGAGACAAACATTGAGGTGCCAATAGAGGGGTCCATAGTAGAACACTAACAATCAATCAAACTAGAATTTGAGGATGACGATGTTATAGAAGAGATACTAGAGTCAACCAAGGATATTGAACATACATATTTAGTTGACTCTAGTGTCATTGGTGTTGAAGATGTTGACAGTCCCAAAGTTTAATGTAGTTGAGCACATTGGTCCACACTCCAAGCATTTTTCCACATTGTGTTTGAATGATGATATAGAAATGGAGTCATCCGAGCCACTTGAGGAGTCAAGGAATAAGGAACAAGGTGCCTACATTCTGGAATTCTTCTAGCCAGAAAGTCGAGATTACACACCTCATCTAAAGGCCAAGAAGTGCAGAATACTACATTGTTTGCTTGGGTCAGTTAGATTCATTCCACCACCCGAGGACCATAATCATAAGCTTGAAGCAAAACTTAGGGTCCAATTCATAAGTTCGAAGTGGAGGCAAAAAGCGATTCGCGTCGTGCCGCGACGTTAAATCAAGCGCTTGTTGGGAGGTAACCCAGCTTTACTTTTTTTTTTAATTCTTTATTCTTTATTATTGTGTTATTCTTATAGTGTTGTTTTTTATTTCTCTATGATCATGGAAAGCAAGGCTATTGGAAGAAAGCATAAGCAAGTGAGATGGTTAGAACTAAGCGTGGGTTGCTCGCACAAAGAATCAAGTATGGGAGAAGTTTGAGCACCCCATGAGCTGCTAATTCTTCGGCATTTGACCTACCAGGGAGTTTCTTTTACCTCTTGTATTTATGGTGTGCATTGGGGACAATACACAATTTTAAGTGTGGGGTGAGGAGATTCTCTGGGTGACTTTCTATGCCATTTTAGTTGTGTTATTTTAATTGAATAATTTTTTAAAAATTAAAATAGAAAAGATTGGACTTTTTTCGACGATGGATCTATTATATAGTTTTCTTAAGGGTTTAAAGTCTAACCAAAAACACCCAAAATAAATTTATAAAATAGTTAAATCCAAAAATACTTCTTTTATTTGAGTGGAACTAATGAAAGAAAGAAAGGTGTACTTGTATTGTAAGGAATACACCACTAGCAGGAATGGTAGAAAAGAAAATAAAAGTATTGTTGAAAAGAAAAAGAAAATATGTAGCAAAAAAAAAAATAAGAATATCTTCTCCTTACTAGTGGGTATGAATTAAAGTAGTGCTTAAAGAAAGAGAAAATATTTCTGGGGGTGATATTGTTTGTGAAAGTGAAGTTGTGTTGAAGCAAAATGCGCTTACATTTAAGTTTGTGATGTGTTAAAGTGCTTAGAAGGGTTAGTCACTATTCCTAAATTTATCATACCCGTCCCTTAGCCCACATTACAACCATGAAAAAGTCCAAATTAATTTTAGATTGAGCAAGCCTACATTAGTGAAGTTTACATAATGAGCAAGCATATGGTACTTTGTGCATGCATGTGACTTCTTTGTGAGAGGGAGGAATGTTTTTGATTTATCTGAATCCTTACAATATATTTGAGCATTTGATTTGAATGAGTGGATTCAACTTACTCTTTTGTTCTTGTTGTGAGGGCACATGATTTTGTAAGGGATAGGTGGCGTTATTAGATTTCTTTATGATATTAAGTGTTCTAGCCATGAATACATTGTGATATTGAGTCGGTTTGTGTGGTTAGAATTGTTATAAGCATGTTGTCTTGTTGTTGAATAAGTTTTTGAAGTATGACATGGAGTAAAGAAAAGTGTGTGTTGAAGGCATATGCTAAAGTTTAATTGTTGCTATCAACCATAGCCATAGGTATGGCATGCTTCGGAAGTGTTAAACGAAAATAAGGTGCTCTAGGAGTTGGTGGTTGACTCGAGGACAAGCAATGTTTATGTGTGGGGTGGTGATGCTAGGCCAAAATGCTATATTTTTAGTACATTACTCTCCTTACATGTTGTTAGTTTAGTGGTTAATTGTGCGTCATTTGAGATAAATTATATTGTTTTATGTATAGGAGCATCGGTAGACAAAGAGAGTGAAGGTTTCACAAAACGAGGACAAAAATGCAAGAAAAGAGTACAAAAATGCCAAGTACCTAAATCGTGCTACAGACCAGGCTTCACGAGGTCTATAGCCATCTTGACCGCGCTACAGACCAGGCTTCGCGAGGTCTGTAGCCAGCTTGAACGCGCAACAGACCAGGCTTCGCGAGGTCTATAGCCAGGTTGATCGCGCTATAAGTCTGGCTTCATGAGGTCTATAGCCTGGTAATTAAAAGTCGCGGGTTAAAAGTTTTCAACCCGGATTTGGACTCAAGGACTTCAACCCTAGCCTATAAATACTCCCTAAACATGTCTAAGAGAAGGGGAGGACGTTTTTAGAGCTAATTCGACCTAAAGAGGACGTTTTTAGAGAAGGGATTCGACCCAAGGAGGCGAGAACATGCTAGGAGCAAGGCAAAAAATACTTTTACGAGTTTTTCACTTCCTTCTTCCTATTTCAATTATAGGTTATGAATTTTAGTATTGTACTTTTGCATACTATTATGAATAGCTAATTTGTTATTTAGGGTTTTGATGGAATCGTTTGTTGGATGAATTCTTATTATGTTTTTATATAATTGAGTCATTAGATTTCTCTACTTGTTCAACTACGTATTTATTGTTGTTGATTGAATGGCCATCAATTGACTGTGCCTATTTAGTGTGTATATTTTGAGAGAGAGAGAGAGTACACATTTAGGTAGTCGTTGAACAACATCACTCCTAACGTGTGTGAGAGATCAATACGGAGGGTTTAAAGCCGGATTAGAGATAACGAAACCTTGGTGCGATCATAGTGAGCGGTGAGTTAGTGCCAGCTATAATAGTTCGAGGGAACATGTCTAGTAAATTATGGTAGTTGCTTGAGAGAGAATTACGACACCCGAAGTACTCACGGTCGGTAGAGAATACTTAGGCAAAATTATAGAAGACGTAGCGGGAAGAATTCTGATAATTGGGAAAATCATAACTCTAGACCTCCTTAATCTATTCTCTAACCCTTATTATCTCTAGTTGTTAATTCATGTTACACCCTATATTTTCGTACGTAAAAATGCATCGTAAGCAAACTAATGTAGGACCAAAAATGAGATAATATTTAAAAGTATATAAAGTAAGTTAATCATGTTACCTCTGAGGTTACAAATATTGAAGATCATGAACAACAAGTACAAAGAGGGTTGGACAGTTCAGAAGCTAAAGCAATTGAAGAAAACAATGTTTCGTCGAAAGTCGACAAGTTGGGAATGTTATAACAT
>AWOL01S0046615.1:0-12304 GCA_000715115.1 Nicotiana otophora | reverse complement strand
TGATGTCGTGCCGTTCTATTTATTTATTTGGTGAGGTTGAGAGTAAAAGCACGAAGGGTGATGCCGTGCAGTTTTCCTTTGCTATTTTATTTTCTCAATTCGTTTAAGGATTTTCGGTTTAATCATGTCTTTTCATTACTCTCACTCTTTATATTGTATTCCCCCACTGTATGTCCCCTTCCCATTATTTCTGCGTTATTTCTTTATTTACTGTTGTTGCCACTAGCATGATTATACTGTTCAGGTTATATGTGGGTATCTTGTCCTAGCCTCGTCACTACTTCGCCGAGGTTAGGCTCGACACTTACCAGTACATGGGGTGGGTTGTACTGATACTGCATCTGTACTTTCTGTGTAGATTTTGATGCCGGCTCAGGTTGATCGAGATTTTGCTATTGGTCCGCTGTCCGGAGACTCAAGGTAGATCTGTTGGCGTTCACAGACCTTGAAGTACCCATCTATCTTTGATGTCCTACTGCTTTCTTTCATTCAGACAATTATATTTCTTTCAGACTATTACTTGTAGAAAATTCTAGAATGCTCGTGAATTGTGACTCCAGATCCAGGTGGTAGTAATTAATACAGTTTTATGATATTCTTCACTTATTATATTTTATCTTAGCTAATTATTGTTAATTAGTGAATGGAAATAAGAAATTGGTTAATGATTTTCTAACGTTGGCTTGCCTAGCAAGTGAAATGTTAGGCGCCATCACGGTCCCGTCGGTGGGAAATTTTGGGTCGTGACATCTATATTATTGTTACCTCATAAAGAGACTACTACTCAAATGGTCACTCAACTATTCCAAATTATCTGCTAAAGTCACTTTTCTTTCGTTTGTAACAACAAAGTCACTTAACTATGCATATAGCACTCAAAAGGTCACTCAACTAGATTTTCCAAATTTTTAATTGTCAAATACCTATTTTACCCTCTAAATTATCAATTTTTTTAACTTTTTAAATATTATAAGTTTTTTTCTCTTTTTAATCTACACATTGTGGACTTACCTATAGAAAAATATATTTTATTTACAAAATAAAAAATAAAAAATTAGTTTTCAGCTCATATAATGACGGAATAATGGAAAAGGTCCAAAAATGCCCTCAAACTATTGGAAATAGCTCAATTATACCCTCCGTTTGCTTTTGGTACCAAAAATATCCTTGCCGTCACTTTTTGGGACCATAAATTAAATGCATTAGAACTAACAGATGGCCACATGTATATCCTATATGTAATAAAATACCTGACAACTCACTAACCAATATAATTTACCCATTAACCTAAATGGTATCTCGCGACCCGATCGTTTAATTAAAGGGGCAAAACGATTTTACCCCTCATTTCTCACTACCCTTCTAAAGGTGTCTTAGAGAGGAGATTTCAGAGGAATAACAAGACAAATTGAAGATTATTTACCCCAGATCTTCTGTACTCACCCCCTAGGCTCAGTTGGAAAGGTAAAAAAGCGGTCACTGACAATCAGTTGGAAGTGGCAAGGCAGAAGAAGGTGGGAAAGTTGAAGTCTAAGAAAGCCAATGGAAACTCTCAAATCTAAGACTATTAGTTGTTGGGTAGTTGTAGGACTTTAACTTTGGTGCCAGAAATTAATTTCCAAATCGATTTTGCTGCTCTTTTTGTCGAGTTTTGTTGCTCTTTTGGTCTTGTTTTGGTCTAGTTTTACTGCAGTATTTTTGGATTGGTTTTGCTGCTGTTTTGGTCTATTTTTTGGTCAATTTTGCTGCTAAAATTAATCTAATCTTGATATTGTTTTGCTACATATTATAGTCCTATTTTGCTGCTGAAATTAGTCTAGTCTTGATGCAGTTTTCAGCCTTTTTTGGTCCAGTTTTACTGTTGAAATTAGTCTACTCTTGATGTAGTTTTGCTGGAATTTTTTGTTCAATTTTGCTGCTGTCTCGGCTCTTAATTAGTCCAGTTTTGCTGCAGATTTTAGGCTAAATTTGCTGCTATTTTGGTCATTTCTTGTCACGTTCTGTTGTATTATTTTGATATGATTTTATTGCTAGTTTCGTCTCCTTTTTGCTCCATTATTACTATTGCCTTTTAGTCTATTTTTGCGGCTATTTTCGGTAAAACCTACAAAATATAAGATTAATCAAAAAAAATAATCATTTATTTTCGACCAAATAATTACTAATAATTAAGAAAGCCTTCAAAGAAACTCAGCAAATCTGAACCTAAACATAGCAAAAGAAAGTGAATTCATTAAACCCACCAAAAAAGAAAATAAATTTAAGATTTACTTTTGGTAAAACCTCCACCCTGCATTAGCATTTGTCCAAATAGTCAAAAATAAAGTAATTAGTCCGCAACAACATTTCTACATACTGGATTTCATGTGAATTCATAGAACAATCTGACATTGAGTCGAAAAAAATCATTAGAAAGAGAGATTTGTTAGGAAATTCTTGAAAATGTGAAAATAGGATTCTGATGAGAGAGACCATCTATATAAAGAAGGGTGTTTTACCATGTTGGACTGCCATATCAGCTTATTTATATTATAAAACAGGTCACAAAGGCTCATGTAGCCATCTGTTAGTTCCGAGGCATTTATGGTCCCAAAAAATGACGGCAAGGATATTTTTGGTATCAAAAGCAAACGAAGGGTATAATTGAGCTATTTCTGATAGTTCGAGGGCATTTTTGGACCTTTTTCGACGGAATAAAAATATAATTGAGCATAATTTTCAACTATATATAATGTATATTATAAAAATACATTTATTTAAATAATTATTTTTATATTATGTGTATGGAATATATATTTTACAACCTTTATTTTATTTCATTCTCAATTGTATAAATAATTTTTTAAATTTTTGTTGTTAATACTAAAATTATTACGAACAAATTATTCTAATTAATGTTTTTACTATGCTCATTATTTTCTTATTCCAGCATTATATATGCTTAAATACTTTTTATTTTTTAATTTATAAATAAAATTTATTTATTATATAGTTAAGTCCATAATATAAATTAAAAGGGGAAAATCATAATGTTAAAAAGTTAAAAAAAAATAAAAAGAAGATAAATATTTATAATTTAGAGGGTAAAATATGTATTTGACAATCCAAAATTTGAAAAATCTAGTTGAGTGACCTTCTGAGTGCTATAGGCATAGTTAAGTGACTTTGTTGTTATAAAAGAAAAAAAGTGACTTTAGCAGATAATTTGGGATAGTTGAGTGACCATTTGAGTAATGGACTCCTCAAATACATTGATCATTTTAGCATATAAACAAACTTTAGGAGGCAAAATATATCTACACAGTATAGCTGCCCTCCAAAATAATTGTCACGACCCAAAATTCACCTAGTCGTGAAGGCACCTAACTCAACCCGCTAGGTAAGCCAAATAATATTCAACACAACTCATATGAAATTAATAAGTGAAATAACTGAATTTCTACACAATAATCCACGGATTGGTAGTACAAGTCATGAGCCACTAAAATATAGATCTACAAAGCTAGTACGAAATAAATACAACATATGTTTGAAATGTACATAATCGGATTACAATCTAAAACTACCAAGGACAAATGATAGTTATATCCGGAAAAGCAAGTACATCTTCAGTGCCAGCTCCCGTCATCCACAACATCTCAGCTCCAAGATCTGCACACAAGGTGCAGAAGTGTAGTATGAGTACAACCGACCCCAAGTACTCAACAAGTATCATAACTAACCTCGATGAGATAATAGAAGCAAGAATTATAAATGATTCGGGATGTGCATAATTTGATAAATACCGAATTACCGTACCTAAACCGAAAATTTTGGTATTCGATATTTTGTTATTCGGTATGGTATTTGGTTTAAGTTTTTTTAAAAAGAATTGGTATTAGGTATGGTATTTGGTATTTTAAAATAAAATACTGAAATATCGATATTGTACCGAAATATATATTATATTACACAATACACATTTTATTAATTATAACATAAATATAAGAAATCTAAAATTTTACTTTCCGTATTCTCTAAGTTCATAAATTAACTCTAAGCAAGTAACAAGATATTTCTCTAAGTTTTCTCTCTCTAGATTGGTATTTGCTGGTTTTGGACAAAATTTTTGTCAACAAACGTTTTTAGTTTTGTACTTTTGATTACTTTAATTAAGAATATTACCGTTTATGACTCTATGCACTAGCAAGTATTCAAACAGAATAAACCAAAGTTACCGAACCGAATAAATCGAAACCGGAAGGAGAAAAATCGAACCATACCAAATTTAATTATGTACGGTATAGTATTTTACGAAATCGAATACCAAAAATACCGAACCGAAATATCTAAATATCGTACCGTACCGACCGACGAACACCCTATTAAAATGATACTCGCTATTCACCTGCACAGTTCGTAAATTTCAACAAGTACAAAACAGTAATATGATCAAATCACGAAATTACAGATAAAACTACCTTAAGGCACAAAATTTTCTTAACGTGCGTTGCTCAGACAACAATCCAGCATATAAGGGAAAATATGCAAATAAATCAGGTAAGCAGCCAAGGAAATTTCAAGTAAAGATGAAATGCAATGACCAAATGTCAATCCGTTGCGGCGCGCAACCCAATCCAAATAGAAATCACAACACGGCTCTAAGGCCCACATTAGAATCTCAGTAACCGAACTGAACCACTAATCAGCCTTCCCAAGGCCCACATCAATCAGAAACCCGTCGGTTTTTCACAATCCGCGTGTACACCATCAAGAAGAAACATGAGAGGGTAACCCTAGGAGGATGGATCCATATCCACACGTTGTACTAACAACTCACGTGCTAATATTATCAATTGCACGGACAACTCACATGTTGTACGGACAACTCAGGTGTTAATCATATCAGCTGCACAGACAACTCACGTGTTGTACAGACAACTCACCTAATGCATGGATAACTCACATACCAATATCATAATCCGTCTGACGTGGTCACAGACATCAATATCACAATCCGCCCGGCGTAGTCACAAACATCACTGTCATAATTCTCCCAGCGTGGTCACATGCATCAATATCACAGTCTGCCCAGCGTGGTCACAAACATCAATATCACAACCGCCCGGTGTGGTCATATGCTACCACTCCAATCCATATCACATAGAAAGCAGATATACAAGTATACATTTACACGATCAAAGAACATCAAATTTCATACTCCTAGACTGGTATAAGTGATATGCTAAGGTGTATGCATGTGAAAAGTTGCTATCTTAGCTTAAATCAGGAAAATACATCATAATAGTAGCAGTTATCAGGTTCAATCAGGAGACTAACCTCTATGGAACCTCAAACATGGCTCAAATAGCTCATAACACGGGTACAAATATAAGAATCATCATAGCATGAAGCTTAGCAATTAATCCAAGGTATATCATAGCCTAAATACTACCCCGAGCATGGAAAATACCCCGGTGCATACTCATGGGCTCAACCCCTCACATGTGCGCCACCCATATTACGTAACTATCACAAATAACTCAGGCAACTAGTGTCTCAACCAAGTTTAAATAAGATACTTACCTCAAGCAAGCTAAAACAATACTCTAGAAATGTCACCCCGCGTGAAACAACCTCTCAACGGCTCGAAACTAGCCAAAAGCAACTCAAAAATATCAAAGGAAACAAACCCAAACAATAAAAGTCGAATCTTTAATCAAAGACAAACAAAAAAAATCAATTCGTACTCGCGCCCCGGAACCCGACAAAACTCAAAAATTCTGATAATCCATTCGAATACGAGTTCAACCCTTCTAATTTCACTCAAATTTGACTCCGAGTTGATGTTCAAAACCTAATTATTCTCTTTAGAAAAGTTTAGACAAAACCCACAATTTCTCTTTTAGGTTCATCAATTAAATGTCAAAATTAAAAATGGAATCATGCAAAATAATTAAATCCGAGTCAAAAGATACTTACTCCAATCCAAATCGTGAAAGTTGCCTCAAAAACTGCCCAAATCTGAGCTTTAGATCTCAAAATATGATAAAAATAACTCAACCCTCGAAATATAAAGTCTGCCCAGGCATCTACGCATCTGCGGACCAAATAGCTGCATCTGCAAAAAATAACTCGCATCTGCGAAAAATAACTCACATCTGCGAGTTCCACTGAAGCCCTGACCTACTGCATCTGTGGACAACTCCTCACATCTGTGGATAACTCCTCGCAGCTGTGGACTCGTAGATGCAGAAATACCTTCGCACGCACACACCCAGCCTCCGCTAACAACGCATATGCGGACACCCTAGCGCATATGCGCTTCTGCTTCTACGGTCAATCTCCGCATTTGCGGACTCTACTCCCAGGCAACTTTGTCTGCTTCTGCGCCCTCTGGTCCGCCTCTAAGGACACCGCATTTGCGCCCAATGTTCTGCAGGTGCGACCAGACCCCTGCCAAAACCAGCACTTACCAGTAGGGGTGTACATAGGTCGAGTTAGTTTGAATTTTTCAATTACCAAACCAAACCAATGATGTCGGGTTTTTAAATTTATAAACCAAACCAAACCAATAAAGTCGGGTTTTTCAATCTCGATTTTTCTTGGATTTTTCAGTTTTTTTCGGGTTTTCGGATTTTTTTCCGGTAAAGTCTTAATAGCACAAAATATATAACTTGTGCTCCAAATATTTATTTTAACCCTAGTAGGATACAACTATATAATATATTTTTCAAGAAAATAAAATAATAGTATTAGATGAATCATAACATTGTACTAAAATATTCAATAACAAAGATAATAAAATCGCACAAAAAATATTACTAATTAATACACCATAATAAAAATTAATATAATCAAAAAATACTATATAGGTCATGCTAAAATAAGTACAATAAATAAGTACTAGTATTAATTACACAATTAAGCACTAAAGAAAAAAATAAACTAGGTTATACATTTTCATTATAAATCAATACAAAACTAAAAAATAGATATCCAACACTATTGTCATTCCTAGTGTTGAATTGAATTTCCTTTATTAGCATTAGTATTGGTTTGTACTTTATTTGACTTACTACCTTTATGAGCTATAAAATTTATTGGACCATTCAAGAATGTTAAGTCCAAACTTTAAATTGCCTAACTTTCGTCAAATAGTGCTGAAACCTTCTAGAGACATCCAAATGCAGATCTGGGCATACGCCCAAGTTCAAAATCACTATCTGGACCTATCAAAACCATACAAACTCTGATTCGAGGTCAAATACACCAAAGTCAAACTTGATCAACTCTTCAACCTTAAAACTTCCTAGTTTAGAATCATTCTTCAAATCAATCGGGAACTACTCGAAAATCAAAACCGACGACACAAGCAAGTCATAATACACCATATGAAGCTACTCAAGACCTTAAACCACCAGACAAAATACAAATGCTGAAAACGACCAGTCGTGTCGTTATAATAATAATAAGTGAATGTACATCTATACCATATTAAAAGCAGGAACCTCTTAATTAAAAATTAAAAATACTTTTTTACCCTTCTTATTTTAATATCCTATTAAATTAAAAAAAACTACAAAGAAACACTTATATAAAGACTGTTACGCGGCGCCTTTCTGAGATTCCTTGGAAGGGTGACGTTAGGCTAAGAAACCGATGTCACTGCGCTATCCGCCAACTGAGGTCCCCTCCATATGCTAGATGAGATTTTCAGTGCCGTACGGGAAAACCAATGTCGTGAGCAATTGAGAGAACTGAAATGAGCAATTGAGTTTGAAAGTTGATTGCATTAATGAATGAAATCAATTACAAATAACTACGCAGTGTCGGGGGAGGGGAAGAGGGGGGGAGAGACAGCAGTACAGAGAAATGTTTGCTTGCTTGAATGTTTGAATGCTTGATCCCCCTTAATAATGCTAAAAAAATATAAACCAAAGTTACATGACTTGACCTATAAAAGCTGTAGAAGCACGCTGAAAGAAAATGAAGTAAAACTACTCTATAATTATAATGAAAAGGACTTAGTCTTCTATGAGGTAGAAACAAGTCTGTTGGTAGCAATTTTGTCTTGAGCATCAGGGTCTGCGCGCGTGGTGCTTTAGACGCATGGCACTATTTGGGTCTGCCTATGGCTGGGTGCTGGCGCTTGGAATCGAATCTGCACGCGTGGCACTGTCTGTGCGTGCGGTGTTGTTGGCAACATGATGGTCTGTGCGCGCGGCATTGTCTATGCGGGCGGCACTATTGGCATTTGCCAGCCGCTGGGCGCTGGCATGGACTATCGGTGGGGCGACAGAGGTACATGCGCGCTTGTCACTTGGCGCTGCCGAGACCACAGGGCCGATCATGGCGCTAGGCATTGGGAGGTTTGCCAGGACACCACTGGGCGCGTCCAAGGGGTCATGGAGCATGGCTGGAAAGCAGCCCATGACATTCTCCCCTACCTGAGTTGGCGACGTCCTCGGAGCCTTACCTGCAAGATGATAATTGGCCAGGCTCTTGTTGGCTGGGAGGTCCGTTGTCACGATCCAAAATTCGACTAGTCGTGATGGCATCTAACCCAACTCGCTAGGTAAGCCAATTAACCACTAACTAATTCCAATAACAATTAATAAAACAATTAAGTAAAGAAATATCTAAATCTAATACATTCCCCAAGAACTGGTAGTACAAATCATGAGTTTCTAAGAATAAAGTTTACAAAGCTGAAATGAATTAAATACACAGTCTTGTTTGAAACATACATACAGAGTTTCATATACCTAAAGCTACCATGAACAAGGGGTAGCTACAACCGCAACGCAGGTACATCTTCAATCCAGCTCCCATCGAACACAGCAACATCAGCAACCAACATCTGCACGCAAGGTGCAGAAGTGTAGTATGAGTACAACCGACCCCATATACTCAATAAGTAACAAACCTAACCTTAGGTTGAAAGTAGTGACGAGCTAACAGAAAGGACGGATCCAACACCAATATTCCCCAACAGTTCATAACCGCATAGTACAATAACAAAAGAAGAATCTCAGAAATAAAAGGCTCAATTCGTTCACAGTTCCAGAAAAATAGGCATTTCTTTTCAAGTATATCAGTGAAAACCTAAATCTTTTACCAAAAAAGCCAAAGTACGAGTAAGTTTGAAAACTGTGGTTTTTCCCAAAACTCATTTCAACAAATAGTATGTAACGACTCGGCCGGTCGTTTTTAGAGTTAGAGCCCCGAACCCCTATTAACTGCTTTTTCCATATCTATTTCTGCTATTGTGACTTACCGGGATGATTGGTTTTGAGTTTCGGAGTGTTTTGGGATACTTAGTCCCTAAATGAGAGCTTAAGTCTTAGAATTTAGACCGTAGTCGGAACTGTATGAAGACGGATCCAGAATGGAATTCCGTCAACTCTGTTAGCTCCGTTGAGTGATTTTGAGCTTAGGAGCGTGTCCGAAATGTGTTTTGGAGGTCTATAGTAGATTTAGGCTTGAATTGGCAAAAATTAGATTTTCGGCGATCTCGGCCGATAATGGAAATTTTGATATCGAGCTCGGAATGGATTTCCGAAAGTGGTTGCAGGTTTGTAGTGTCATTTGTGACCTGTGTGTAAAATTTGAGGTAATTCGAACTAGATGTGACGTGGTTCGGCATCGTTTGTAGAATTTGGAAAATTCTAAGTTTTTAGGCTTCAATCTGTGCTTAATTCATGATTTTTGGTATTGTTCGATGTAGTTTGAAGGCGCGACTTAGTTCGTATAGTGTTATAGGATTGGTTGGTAGGTTTGGTTGAGGTCCCGGGGGCCTCGGGTGTGTTTCGGATGCATAACGGAATGAAATTAGACTTAGGAAAATCTAGTGCTTTTGCTAGTTCTGCTGTAATCGCACCTGCGCAAGGCTACCCGCAGGTGCGAGCCCGCAGGTGCGAGCAAATTGGCGCAGTAGCGGGAAAATGGAGGAGTGCCAAGGGTCGCATGTGCGAGGTGTTTTCCGCATTTTCGATGCCCGCGGATGCGTTAGGGGTCTTCGCAGGTGCGCAAGGTCCGCAGAAGTGGAAGGGAATTCCGCAGGCGCGCACGCGCAGATTCGGCCCTTTCATCGCAGGTGCGAAGGCAGAGGGGGCAAGTGAATTGCACAGATGCGCATAATTTCCGACAAGCACACCCGTAGGTGTGAGCCTAGGCTCCGCAGGTGCGGAAATACCGGGGCAGTGGTTAAAACCAAAGGGCTTCACGATTTTTGTCATTTTTGGACTTTGCAACTCCGATTAGGGCGATTATTGAGAGCATTTTCAAGAGATTTCTTGAGGTAAGTCCCTTGTGCTTATTTTTGATCAATAATCTTGCTTCCCCATGTATTTTTCCACCTAGTTAGTGTGTATTTAAGGTGGAAATTTGGAATTGGAGGTTAGAGATTTGGAATTTTGATTTGTGGATTTAGAGGACCATTTGGTGTCGGATTTTAGTAATTTTAACATGGTTAGATTCGTGAGTGAACAGGCTTTTGTATTTTATGACTTTTACCCGATTCCGAGATGCGGGCCCCACGGACGAATTTTGAGTTAATTTCGGAATTTTCGTTAAAATGTTGATTTCGTTAATTAGATGAGTCTAATATTGTTGTAATTATGATATGTAATTGCTTTTGGCTAGATTTGGGCCATTTAGAGCCGGATGTTCGTGGAAAGGGCATTCTTACGGATTGATTGAGCTTGACTCGAGGTAAGTGGCTTGCCTAACTTTGTGTGGGGAAAATCCCCTTAAGATTTGGAACTATTGTGTTATGTGAGCGTCGTGTACATGAGGTGACGAGTACGTACACGGTCTAGTTGTGGTAAAACCCGATTTTCTTACCGAGCAGCAACATGTTTTCTAGTTATTTTGAGTTATACCATTTTAATGAGTACTAATCTATTTTCATTCTTAATTGAGTTTTTCCAATATATGTAGCTATCATGTTTAGTCTAATACAACATGTCTACGTGTCTTAATTGTTTATGTGAATTATGTGCAGTATGCTTAGTGATTTTTCTGCTTCTTCCTGACTGGTACTTAGTCTAAATTGTAAGAATTTCGTGATGTAGTTGTATTTCTATCATTCGCGCTGTATATTTACTTTGGGACTACGGAACGGTATTCCGAGAGATCCCCCTGTACTGCATATTTACTTTGGGACTACGGAACAGTATTTCAGGAGATCCCCTTGTACTGTATATTTACTTTGGGACTACGGAACGGTATTCCGAGAGATCCCCCTGTACTGCATATTTACTTTGGGACTACGGAACAGTATTTCAGGAGATCCCCTTGTACTGTATATTTACTTTGGGACTACGGAACGGTATTCCGAGAGATCCCCCTGTACTGCATATTTACTTTGGGACTACGGAACAGTATTTCAGGAGATCCCCTTGTACTGTATATTTACTTTGGGACTACGGAACGGTATTCCGAGAGATCCCCCTGTACTGCATATTTACTTTGGGACTACGGAACAGTATTTCAGGAGATCCCCTTGTACTGTATATTTACTTTGGGACTACGGAATGGTATTCCGGGAGATCCCCCTATCTTGCATATTTACTTTGGGACTACGGAACGGGAGATCCCCCTGCACATTTACTTTAGGACTACGGAACGGTATTCCGGGAGATCCCCCTGCTCATTTACGTTTTAGACTACGAGACGGTATCTCGGAAGATCCCCTGTCGTGTTTCTGTGTACTGAGCTGTTACCTTCTATGATTTCATTGTTGTTAAATTTCAACCTTTATTTTATTGCGGTCTTACAATCTATATTGTTTTATTATATATTTACCAGTAGGGCCCTGACTCAACCTAGTCACTACTCGACCGAGGTTAGGCTTGGCACTTACTGGGTACCGATTGTGGTGTACTTATGCTACTCTCTGCACATGTTCTTTTCGTGTGCAGATCCAGGTGCACCTTATCAGCCACACTATTAGTAAGCCGGGATAGTTTTGGAGACTTCAACGTATATCTGCCGCGTCCGCAGACCTCGGAGTCCCCTTCTACTATTTTCCATGTCCATTATCTTTTGTATTTTTCCTTGTTAGACTCTGATGTATAGAGACACTAAATCTTTCCTTCTGTAGTTTGTGATTCACGATGTTCCGGGTTTTGAGATTTGTTGTGTATTTTTGAATAGTTGGTTAAATTTATATTTTTATTTCGTTATTCCGCAAAATGTTAGACTTACCTAGTAAGATGTTTCATTTTCAGATAGCATGAGAAAAGTACTTCTCTATGCCTATATGTCAAGATACAGGTAAAATCATAAATGTCCCCAAAACTGGGTAGCAAAAGGAAAT
>AWOL01S0046610.1:29345-49291 GCA_000715115.1 Nicotiana otophora | reverse complement strand
CCTCTTGTATTGTATTTATCATTCAATATCAATAACATATTTTCTCCCGTGCCTTCTCACACTAAGAAAATCAATATCAATGGTTCAGTTGAAAAGCTTTCAGTGCCAACATAATAATGGATAGAGCATATGATAAGTGTTTTCGGCGCCAACTTAATAATGCGTAAACTAAGTGCACCTCGTATTTTGTGGAGTATATTAACACTCAATATTTAGAATTGAGACTTAGTAGATTGATCATTGATTCTCGATACTTAATTATGTATGTACTACTGTATGGTAACAGACAAAGTATTGGAGAATAACTTCCATATTATTGCAAGAACCAACAGGTATAAATACATGTATATAGCGTTCCAACTATGGAGAGAATCAAAAAAGGAAACCTTCAAAATCTTCTATGAATCCCTATAAATATGCTATCTATAACACTCCTCAAGCTGGATCGTAGATATTGATCATGCTCAGCTTGTTATAAAGGTAGTCAACTCGATTTCCAATAAATGCCTTTCATGAACAAATCGATTAATTGTTGTCTCGTCTTCATGTAGCCAGTGAAAATCTAAGTTTTTCTGAATCTTTTTACGAATAAAATGACAGTTAAGTGTTGCTGGTGGGAGGTGATAGGTATCTCGTGGAATTAGTCGAGGTGCGCGCAAGCTGGTCCGGACACCACGGTTATCAAAAAACAAAAATGACAGTCAGCCTCAATATGTTTAATTCTTTTACAATACACCGGATTTGAGGCAATATGAATAGCAGCTTGATTATCACAGCGGAGCTTTGCTTAAAAGATGATTTATCCACATAATCTCACACGTAGACTGTGCCATAGCTCTATACTCGAATTCTGCACTGGACCGTAATGCAACATTTCTTTTCTTATTTCTCCATGAAACCAAGTTTCCACCAACAAAGACACAATAGTCGATAGTAGACCTTCTATCAATCTTAGAGCCAGCCCAACCCACATCTGCAAAACACTCAATGTGAGAACTAGGCCACCCTTGGGTGCTAGATTTTCTGGCTCGCTTGACTCATCTTGGTTTTCTTAATTAGTTTCAAACTCATGTAAGTTTTCCCACTTTGAATTAGAGAGGGGTGGGAAGAGGGAGGCGGTGTTGAAAGTCAAGGTTGGCACCCCACCATATAATTGGGTCAAACCACTCTATTTTCTAGAGTATGTTCGTAATTCTTTATGTTCTACAGAATATCCAGACTTATAAAAGGTTGTAGGTGTATTTTGTAAGAATTGCGTTAAGGTCAGTCACTAGTTCTCTCTAATTCTTGCTTTGATCTACTGGTAAAAGAGCAGCGTGTGATCTGTGAGTTAGTTGCACGTTACAGTTTCGACCCCTATCACCGACAAATGCATGGTGGTATTTAAGTGAAGAAAGGTAGACGTGTGGGCCCATTATCCATCGAGTTTCGAACTGTATGCCATATGCCACCGACCCTCAAGGATTTCTTGGTTATAACAACTACTACTACTACTGCGCCTCAATGCCAAACAAGTTGGGTTGGCAACTACTACTACTATTGCGCCTCAATGCCAAACAAGTTGGGTTGGCTATATGTATGAATCCTCTCCTCCACAAATCTCAGAAAGTGCTATTGGTTAACAAATGTAATTTTTTTAGTTAGGAAGTTCATACCTGTGATGATAAGCTTATCATCAGTTTCAGGAACCATGGCACACATGTCCGTGATAATATTGACAAAATAGCCAAAAATGAGAGCAACACGACCAACCTGGCTGATAGATGAATCAGTATAATGCAACAAATAAGTAGGATTGGTGCAAAAATAACGACAAGCAAGAGTCTCAAACAATTTAAAGCACCAAAATTCCAGCAGTACTCCCTTAGCATCTACTTTCAGACCTTCCACATTTCCCAGAATTTGCATTATGGAGGACAAACAAATAATGCGATACTATGCCACTATAGGTAGTAAGTACAGTATATGCCAACTATGCAATATATTAGGACCACCATAATACAATATCATTTGAGTTACTTTGGTGTCTATTACAATACCATAAAGAACTGAGGCGCATGGAAACTGACATTTCTGCTGCAACGCACTCATTCCAACAAGAAATGTAAATTTTAGTAACAGAAAGTAATTTTTGGAAGGTCATCCCAATTAAAAGTAAATTTCTCCTTAACAAAAGTGCCAAAATCAGTCCTCTTTACAAAAGAACAATCAATAAGTATGTCATACTACAGACTCGCCATGCAGAATATTTAGAGATCGCCCTCATTTAAGCAGCTAGCGACAGTCTAAAAGTATTGCTACTTAGCATAAGAGTATGAAAAAGTAAAGGGTACTAAAGTTACAGATTTTAGAGCTAAATACACAGAAATAGAAGCGTCTTGTTCTCAGCAGGGCCACTTTTAATTGCTCTGCACCATATTTGAATTATATCAGCTGTCTCACAAGACAGGATTATATGCAAGAATCATTACGAAGGTTAAGTATTATTACATGGCTCACAAGAATCAATGCTACACCCCTTGATAAAAAGAATCAATGCTACACTCGCAACACCCCCCGCCCCACCCCCAAGGAATTTAGGTGAAATTTTGCAATAATCATGTAGGATCATATTTATGATATACCTTCCCACAGGTGTTCGGTTGATGATTTACTATTTCTGCTCCATCATAACATATATATGTCTTTCACATTTGACCCAATTAAAAATCTTCTTGCATAACCTATGGTAGGGATATGACCATCAACCATCCACCCATCAATTTCTAACTTCCATTAATCTTTATTGAGAAGACTCTCGTGAAAACTGATCTTCTTTAGTATGTTCATCTGCGGAAAAGAGAATTCTCACTTACATTAAATTAAAAGGTTGCTAGACTCTGATATTGACTATACATGCATATCTATGTCATCATCATTTAGATGGACAAGTGCAGCTTCCTTGCCTTGCAAATTATAAAGTATCAGCAGGCACTAACTTGTTCACCGCTTTCAATAACTTCTTTGGGTATCCAAGCTTTCATTGTGAATAATTTAATTGGGCCTCTATCTTCAACATACCTGGTTTTTAAAAAGAACAATCCACCTTCCCTCCTCAAGTGACTTAGTCATACAGACTTAAGACTCAACTCATCGTAAGTTAGTTACGACATTCTAGAGGGCCAAATGAACTCCTAAGAACTTAAAACCTAAATTCAGAACTCAAGCGCAAGCGTCCCTGCAACATCCCGGTTGGGAAAGCTCAGGATAAAAGAAATCAACGGTCAGATTGTTAAATCTACAAAACTGAACAGATGTCTCTAGGCAAGATCTGGTTATAAAAAGTATGCTAAACATACAAGACATGATAGCATAGAACGGACATTTTTCATGCAGCAAATGAGCTCTGAAAAGAGGTCAGTTGCAAGATTGATCAGCTTCTAACACAATAAAAGCCTATCTTTAGTTCTCAAGAGACAGAGCCTAAAATATGTTGGAGAACACTCTTTCCTTCCTTAAGAAGATTCCAAACCAAGGGAAAGCAAACAGAAATCAACTAGTTCTTACAAATATAGCTGACCTGCACCAAAGCATGTACAGAGAGGGAATAAGAAGTGGTTCAAGAAGTCAAGTATGCAAACTTACGACTTCGTCATCGATATTAACCCTTGCAGAAAATTGGAAGTGCCTCCCAAGATTGGAAGCAAAGCAAAGAGCAGACCTACAGCACAATCCTGAAAGAATGAGAAAGCACCTGGAATTTAGACATGGCATTACTGTTCATTCAAGGGAAGGATGAGTATGAACTTACTATGATCTATTCTTATGTGGTAATATCTTATGGGTGAGATAAATAATAGCTATCTTATGGGTGAGATAAATAATAGCTGCACCAGGCTCCACGGATTAAATGTTTAGCAAGTATTACTCTTGTGATGATGAAAATAGTGGTGAGAAAATATTCTCTTTGTTCATTCTCAAAAAAGAAAAATCATTTTGTGACCTTTGAATTGGCCGCACGCCATTTAGACTTCTATTCAACAATATTCAACTAGTTACTCTTGCATACGGTAAAGAAAGAAGGACGTGCAGAAGATAAATCGGAGGACGAAGCACCTGCAAAATAAGAGTGCCAATTGTAACCTGGCCATGAAGGGCATTTGTACTATTCTTTTCCATCAAAAACTTCAACACCTATGGCAAAGAAAAAAGTCAGTTACCGTCAGAACCTTCAGAGTCCACAATACCCGAAAGAAAATGCAAACTGGATATCAACAAGCTTACCACTGCTGTAGAAGACATTGAGAGAAATGCTCCAACAAATACACCCTCTGAAGATTTACCGCCACACAACTACAAAATCATCAAGTTGCATAAGTTCATATTTCTATGAATGAGGAAAAACTTTTGGCATGCACTAAAGGATGAGACATAGTACTAGCTTGGAGCAACTTTCTCCTACCATACAATATGTATAGGTGGCAAAATAATTAACAAGCATGACTTAGTCACATGAGCATATACATCTTTCTTATGATCAACAATTTAATTCAGCTGAGCTATTAAGCATAAAATGAGGTAAAGTGGAAAATTATACGGTCTTTTTTTGGTAAGTGGAGAACTTCTACGTTTTAATTGGCTATACGCATAAAATGAGATAAAGTGGAAAACTTCTACGTTTAAATTGACTATATTGGATACATTGTCTGTTACTAAAATATAGAAAGCTAATTATACTAGTTATGTAATTAAACAGAATCAAACTTTTCCCATTAAAAATTTACCAAGAGCTTTCACCTTTATAAGATAACTACAGCATTTGATGCTTTTAGTATGTATTTATACCATTTCATTGGAGTTTGCACTCATTCAGAGGCAACCAGCATAAGACTATTAGTCTTCTCCTAGCTCTGCAATTCAGTGTAGCAGTATAGCCAACAAGTCAAATTTGAACGGAAGAACAATCCATTCCCATTGAGCAGGAAAGTTTCATCAATTGACTCTTGAGCTAAGTCACTAGTAGCTATTGTTACTATAGGAAGCTAATTCCACCAGACACCATCCTCATTTCTCCTCAGGCTTTTTTTTAAGACCCTCAGATACAACACATATTAAAACTACTTTTTTCTAATTAAAATAGCTGGTAACTGTCAATGCATAGCAACAAAGCAGTCATCAGAATGACAGTTTTTCAACAACTAATAAGAAATGGAGCACACATAGTTACATAAAACCAGACAGCATAAAACAAGTAAATTTTAGACCTACCGAAGCTGTAATTCCACAGAGACACATAAAAAGCATAACTTGAAGCAGTCCTCCAAGAACTGCAACTGCTCGAACAACACGAAGCTAGATGACATAAAATATCAGTGTTACCCACAGTTTGTATAACATAATCAATAATGACTCCATAATTACATCAAGAAAAATGACAATTTTGACATTAGCCAACCTTTGCTGTTGAGAACTCCAGCCCCAAAGCAAAAAGAAGAAAAATTACACCGAACTGAGCCACTGTCTCAACCTATATGCAGAAACAGGTTAAAAGTGTCACAAAGCTTGATAAATGAATTAAAAGCAAAAAAAAAAAAAAAAACACTAAGTTTATTATTGCCAGATAACTTTCTTTAACAATTTCCAAACAGCATTATATTTTTCTTAATTGCAAATACAAAACCAGGAAGTTGAAATGTTACTGGGAACTTGCATGTCTCCATCATTTTCCATTTTCCAAAAATGTCATTTAGAACCCATATGCTCTATTAAGCTTATCAAATTGAGATTCTCACTTAAGCTGGTCTAAACTTGTGAAAGTAGGTCATTTCACATTTCTTATCAAGCAACTGATCAGGAAAACGTCCTTTTCAAGTATTACAAGCTCTGCTGGAACATTTTGGACCATGGGAAACAACAATTGCACTGTATTAGGTGAAGAAAATAAGCAAATCATAATATCATTTTGTCAAAGCTACATACTTGCACCATTTCACTAACAAGTTTGAAGCCTCCAGGTCCAACGACAGATCCTGCTAGTAAGTATCCAGTTATAACCTGAGAAATTATGAACTAAGAATTAGAAACTTGAAGGCCTTCAAACTACCGAAGAAAACACCTATTGTACACTATTGAATGGAGAAAAAATCAGTCATGTTCTTTTATCAGTAATGAAAAGAACTCAGTTAAAGATAAGTGATCCAACCGGTTGACCAGCACAAGCAAAAGCAATTCCACCACATGTTGCAGAAACAATGACCACTACCAGATCTGATATCAACCTAAACATTAGACATTTCAAGCAGCAGTGAGCCATATAAATGCTTGTCATCATCCATATGAATGCAGAAAGCTTACCTCAAATCTAACTGTAACACTGGATACTTGGNAAAAAAAAAAAAAAAAAAAAAAACACTAAGTTTATTATTGCCAGATAACTTTCTTTAACAATTTCCAAACAGCATTATATTTTTCTTAATTGCAAATACAAAACCAGGAAGTTGAAATGTTACTGGGAACTTGCATGTCTCCATCATTTTCCATTTTCCAAAAATGTCATTTAGAACCCATATGCTCTATTAAGCTTATCAAATTGAGATTCTCACTTAAGCTGGTCTAAACTTGTGAAAGTAGGTCATTTCACATTTCTTATCAAGCAACTGATCAGGAAAACGTCCTTTTCAAGTATTACAAGCTCTGCTGGAACATTTTGGACCATGGGAAACAACAATTGCACTGTATTAGGTGAAGAAAATAAGCAAATCATAATATCATTTTGTCAAAGCTACATACTTGCACCATTTCACTAACAAGTTTGAAGCCTCCAGGTCCAACGACAGATCCTGCTAGTAAGTATCCAGTTATAACCTGAGAAATTATGAACTAAGAATTAGAAACTTGAAGGCCTTCAAACTACCGAAGAAAACACCTATTGTACACTATTGAATGGAGAAAAAATCAGTCATGTTCTTTTATCAGTAATGAAAAGAACTCAGTTAAAGATAAGTGATCCAACCGGTTGACCAGCACAAGCAAAAGCAATTCCACCACATGTTGCAGAAACAATGACCACTACCAGATCTGATATCAACCTAAACATTAGACATTTCAAGCAGCAGTGAGCCATATAAATGCTTGTCATCATCCATATGAATGCAGAAAGCTTACCTCAAATCTAACTGTAACACTGGATACTTGGACTTGAAATTAGATATGATGAAGACATTGTCCTGAATAACCAAAATATCAAGCATTATGTTCCATCAATATGGATCTTTATTTTCCAAACCATACCCAGCCGATCAACTCATGCGCTGAAGCAAAATAAGTCACCACTAAAAGCTTACCTTCCTATCTATCAAAGTTGGGGTTTCTTCTGCTCCTTGATCATTATCAAGCTTGAAAACATGATGAAGTTGAAAGGATCTACAAAGTAATAGTACAAAACATGTAAATCAAGAACCAAGAAGGAGCTAAATACTGTAGAAAGTTAATCCGTGAAATTGTATGAAGCATATACTTGTCCTCTTTCTTTGTGTCATTTTTCTTGGGCTTAACTCTCGCCACAGTCTCCAACACTGCCTGGAAAAGAAAGGGATATTACATTGAAACAACAGATATTCAAGTAGCCTATAAGCGAGTAAAGAACATCAGTATAATGGTATAATGGTTATGAAAAAGAAAAACAAATCAGAATGACAGTCAATGTATAAGCACAACTTAAATACATACCCACTTATTACTAGGTCAACTAGAAATATGTTACAAGTTAAAAACCAGTAACTGAACCTCAGCAAAATAAAACTGAGAAATGAAACTTATATACCTGACCATAGTAACAGAAATAAATGGAGAAGCATAATGGAACGGCTACCTCCCAGACACTTACTAATGGAGATCGGATGGTATCAAAACCAAGAACAAGTTTGTTTACTGATGCATTATGCTATTTCATTTATCCAATATATCAGTCTTAAATCTACTCCCTTTATCATAGGAAATTCTATAACTTTTTTTATAAACACACCGACTACTTGTATCTTTTCACTAGTACAGGTACGTGGTAACTTTTCCACAAAAGGTTCAGCTGATGGGAATAAGTGACCTTCTTTAACTGAATGAGTACACATAGCAAATCAAACTAATAAAAATCACATTAATTAGGAAGACCATGAACAAAAACAATCACTAGGAAGAGGAGAGATAATGTAAGATGTAACACACCTGCTGCTCGGCCACACTATTATTGAAGCTGCCCGCATCATTAACTGCCAATTAAATAGGGAAAGAAATATGGCGATATCAGTTGGTAACTCGTCATTTTTCTACTTTACCAACCTTCTGAAATTGCATATGATACTACAAAAGCACTACTTTATACATACTAATTTTTTCAATAAATACAACCAACAATGAAACTATAAATCAATCACATTAAATTCTTCAGTCAAGAGAATCTTTAGTAAGATTATTGATTTATTTAAAAATAAACAGTTTTAACGCATATCTCCAGTTGCCAATTCAACTGACCAAATTATGATTTTTTTTTTTTGTACAACTCTATGAGCAACATAATAAACCGAAATATAATATGAGCTGTGAGGAGTTCAGATCTAGTGGAAATAAACCTTCGGTTTGATCATTTTCGGTGAACTCTTTTTCGAGAGCCCGATCGATCATATCAGCAAAACTATCCTCTTTAGGACTACTTCGAGGTCCACTGCTCAATTCACTAGCATTGCCGCTACTACTTCCTCCTCCATCGAGCTGCTGATCTGATTCGGGAAGCGCAAATGCAAGTGCTAATACAGAAACAAAAGCGATACAAAGCAGCAATAGAGTAATTGCTGAAACTGTAGACAGCTTTGCCAAAAAGGATGTTAAAGGCGAGGATGATCTCCTCTGACTCCGAGCACTCATTGCGCGACGGCGACGGGGGATAGTAGCGTCGGTTTGTCGGTTTTGACAGGTTGTACAAACTCTACTCAGTAGCAGAAGATGCTTAGTACTACACTGTACATTGTGTGTATTTATATATTATATTTTATATATGGAACACACACTGACACACGCGTACTGTGTGTTGAAATGCGAGAGAAGAGGGACAGAGATTGAATTTTTGTAGTTGTAGACTTGTAGGAATAGACACTTGCAGGATAAGTTAAAAAGTAACCATGGTTAGATTTAACTAGAGATATGAGGACTCACAGACACAAGTCTCTGGTCATTGGGTTATAGTTGAATTACTGGACAAAAATAAAAGATTGAATGATATGACTTAGTGAGAGTGATTAAAGACAGTTGAGGGATGTTTGTCACTTGACCATGTGTTAGATGCTAAATAAATAAGGGGATTAAAAGTAAAAGGAGAAGAAGATTGCAATTTGGCGATACTTCACTATTATAAAGCAAAAAAAATGCAGAGAAGAAATTCAAATTATGTATAAGATATGATAGGAGAGAGTATTCAGAATTTTAAGAGCATACGTGCACTATGAGCCTCGTAGACACGAGTTTCTTAGTGGGTGTTTAAGAGATATTTTTTTTTATTTAAGAATTTTAAAAGTCAAAAGAAAGAGAAGAAGAAAAAACCAAAAATAACATGTAATCAAAAGAAAAAGGAAAAAAAAAAGAAACAAAAAAGTGTGTTTAATTAGATAGAGCAATGATTAAAACATAAAAAGTACACCTCCTTATCAATGCATTAAAGTGCCTACTTGGGCTTGAGTTTACCCATGTTAATTTAAGTATTTGAGCTGAAATTCGCTAGTGCTATACATAATTTATGGGAGTAGGATGAGTTCACATGAACCCACCCCTCCCACGCGCATCCGCCCTGAGTAGAGCTAGACATAAGTTGTGAATTACTTTTCTTTTTTTGCTATGAAAATTTTAATGATTAATTGATTAACTTTGCTTTGACTTTAAATTATGTTAATACAAATTTAAATAAATGGTTAGTTTTATTTTTAGAGATAGAGTTCTATTTATGGATGTATGCAGTAAATTTCATTCTTTTTTTCCTCAAAGAGAGGGTGGTTGGCTAATGAGATCTTTAGTTATCAAGCCAAAAATAAAGGTGTTACTTTGAATTTTTATTCTCTCTACTAGTTTGTGTTTGAGTGATTCTATATTTGCATTTATCGACATGTGCAAATATATGATAAATATCTCTCTATTAGTTGGAAGACAAAAGAAAGTATAGCGTAACTAACAATAGTCCGACAAAAGAAAAAGTGAAAAAAAAGATTTGAGAATGTAAACTAATAAGTTTATCCAATGAACTCTTAATCAATCCCCTAATAGATTTATGATTATTTAGATCAAGTAACAAGATTGAGGGTGTAAATTTGGAGTTTATGCAATGGATTCTCAACCAATCCCTATTAGTTTTGACAAATAATTTGGGTAGAAAAATGAAAATATGAACTTGAATTCGAGGCAATAATATATATTTTTTTTATTGTTAAGACAACTTCATTTTAAAACCAAGTTCTATTTTTTATGTTTACACTATTTTATTCGGTGTTTTTGTGTTTTTATCGTTGGTTACTTTTATTAATCAACTTATCTAAACTAGAAAAATGACCTTGAGGAACTTGGATGATTTGACTTCTTCTATAATCTTCTATTTGAATATGTATCCTAGACCTTGAAGTAGTTTAAACCTACACAATATTCAAATCACCAATCGCCAACTTCCGCATGCTAGCCATTCATTGTCAAATTAGGTGAAATTTCTCATGACATATTAAAGTTATTGACTAAGTTTATCAGGCTAATAAATATGAGATGAAGGTTCTATTGATACATTAAGCAATTGACCAAACTTGATAAATTTAAGTCTATACCTAACTACTCTCATTTAGGCTACGATAATTTGTATGACTGATGCAAAATGCTAACCTATCCAAGTTAACCAAATAACGGAAGATATTGTATCCCCCAAGACCAAGAGATGCAGCATTTGTTTTTTGGTTTTTTGGTCAATTTTTGAAGGTACTGGCCGAGATCAAATAATCAAGGTCAATCTTCTTAAAGATGCTAATAGTAATAAATACTAGTACTATAGGACAAGCTAACAGAAGACAGTTAACACAGGTTTACATTCAAGTCATTACTAGCTCAAGTCATGGCTTACAAGACTTATTTTTTACTGCCTAGGACAGTGAACTCACCCTAATAAGGAGATGGTTTGTTGTTGTTACATTTTTCCAGTGGATTTTGGGGTTGTCTTTGGAAAGAACACGGTTTAGGAATAACAACAATGAGTGTAGAGCTGTGTCAATCAACAATAAGCAATAAGTCACAAACAGATTCCAATCTGCAACCAAGAGTTGAGCCATAACTTGAATCATGCTCCTCCTTTACCTATACCACCACATCCTGATGCGTTGAAGATTACAAGTTGCATGAGTTCCTTCATACATGAACTAGCAACATATATAATTTACATTCTTCAGCTAAATGCATTAAGGTGCACAAATCTTAAACATTCTCGCTTTTCCCTTCTCCTGCATTCCAGTAGCATATACTACACGCAACCACTAACAACGGAAATTATTCTCTCTTCTTAGAAACACAAAGGACATTCACCTACTATGCTTTTCCAGCTGGTAAACTTTTCATGTCTATAAGGGATTTCTCAGAGAGATTTATGATTGAATCAGCAATAACTCTGGCACTGGATTTCATGTAACCGCCTGAAAATGTAATTAAAAAGACCTGTTATTGGTAACATATGGCACAAGAAGTCCGCCAAAATGATTCAATGACTAGGCAGCAATAGAGAACAGGGGATAGGTTGAACCTGATGTGAGCATGATGAGGGGGATGTTTCTCTCTCTAGCAAACCTGAAAACCTTTTCGTCCCTACTAGCAATGCCATCAGGACTGATCTGCACGGGCACATATGCAATTAATAAAAATAGCAACAAACGATTTTGGCGTAAACTCATTTCCCCCTCTCTTTTATTTTGGGCATAGAAAGGGCTGCCGTTTATTTGTAACAAAACTGGCAGTACATGCTTACTGAAACTAAAACTGCTTCAATCAAACCAAATATTTAGTATTGCCAGAATTCGAGGCATGCCCATTAATTTTGGCTATTTGAAGGATTTGAGCAAAGAGAGAAGCATGATTGATATTTTACCTTTCTCTGGCTAAGTTCAAAGACACAAATCCTTTAGGCCCAAGCCTATACACAGAGGCTGGAGCAAATATCAATCATACTTCATAAGACACAATTTTTATTACGAGATGTACAAAAATGTTACCACAATTTAATTATTTTACTTACTAAAATTTAAAATCATTTAATTAATCAAATAAACATCAATGTGATGACTTCTCCACCAAGCTAATATTCACCAATTACTCAACTATTTTCCTCACCACTTGTACACAAGTCAAACAAAAACAGTGTTTTAAAAAGCGTTTTCAAGGCGAGCCCTGGGGCGAAGCGCACCAAAAACGCCCCGAGGCGATGGTATGAGGCGAAAGTCTCAAGAGGCGTACGCCCAGCAATTCGGGGCGTATGTCAGGGCGTTGCGGCGCATTTTTGTAGTGAGTCGTAAGCCCCAGAGACTTTAAAACAAAATTTGCAGAATAAGTTCTTCATATAATACCCAAATTCTCAAAAGTGATCTTGTAATTACTCAAAAGTTTAAAAAAGAACTGAAACATTAAATTTAAAAGTCAAGACCTTTTTTATTGATATAAGCCCTAATTCATATTATTTTCCAATTATTTATCTTGTCCGTTAGTCTGCTACTATCTCCCAAAAGCAACGAACAATCATTTTTTTTTTTTTTGCAAATACAAAGAGAACTTCATTCTCCTTCATAGTAACAAGTTCAAAGTTCAAATTGTAGGTTAGTCATCCTTTTTGTTCATCCAAGTATAAAACTTAATTCTTTTCAACTCAAGTAACCTGTGCTTGTAAGTAGCGTATTTGACTAGTTTTTTTGTGGGGATGGAGCACATCTATATAAATTCTTCACATATTTATAGTTTTCTTCAATTTGTATGCAATTTTACCTATTTATAAATATTTTACTGTAATTATATTATTTTATGAAATATTAAAAATTAAATACTCATGGGGCTTACGCCCTATGCCTCGCTAAGGCATATGTAAAACGCCTCGCCTTGCGTTCACGCCTTTTAAAGAACAAAAATTTAAAGTTACATGTCCAGTAATAGTATCACGTAAAATTAGATGGAGCGAATGTAACAAGTCTACTGCATGTACGTTACATAATTTAGTTATCGATAAAATTGTGCCTAATGCTTGGAACAGAATTGGGATATTTCGTATCTTCATCCTACCTTTCAAGCCAAAAATATGTATTTGATTTTTAAAAAGAAAAAGATTACTTTCTTACATCCCAAATTTTATAATTATTTGCTTGTTTGCTTATGACAAATACTCCTCCAGTTAGCCGTATAAAGAATGTTAAAATATTTATAAGCTTGTAGTAATTAAAACACATAGAGTTCCATCTTGTGTGTGGTTTGCCACAGAAAGAAGCACAATCTTCTCTCAGACATGCAACCCATATATAGCTTTTTTTCAGTTTGTGGGTCTTACCTTCAACCTGCCAAGTGGATCCCCATCCAAAATATCAGTGCCAGCATTATAGACAACAAAATCGGGATCAAATTTCTTCTCTGCAACCTGGAAGTGCATTAGGATAACAATCAATCATGTATTACAAGGGTAAATCAACACAATAATCGAGAACTCACTAGGAATATATGTGTTTGAATGTTTCCGATAAATAAAGAAAGCATAGAAGAATCAGAAGACACTGACACATTAGTTCTTTTAAGTCAAATGATTTCATGACAACAAAGATGTAAACACTTTACAGAAGTCTGGTTGCAAAGCTCCAAAGATATTGATCCCTCTAGCCTCTACACAACAGGGAATATCCTTCTTACACAAAAAATATTATAGGAACAAAAGGGAGCTTTTAACTCTTCACAGTGCATTTTCGATTTCTTCAAAAGTTCCTGTGTTCCTTTTACTCCATCTCAACCAAAAAGCACAAGGAAGAGCTCCTCTCCACAAGCCTTCTTCCTAGATAGTTCTAGGTAACTTCATTAACACTAGATATTAACAGAAAGTCGTCATGGTTTTTCTAGGACTGAATTCTGGAATTTGTGCCAGGAGCAATGGTCATAGCCAAGGCTAAATCAGTTCCTCACGCAATCAAATCATTAAAAAAAATAAAGATGTTAGTGACAGTGTTGACATAATCTGCAACTTCACTAGTGAAATATTTGCAGCAATCCTACCTGTAGCCATCTAACAAATGAACATACGGAACTTTTGCACTGATCAGAACATACGGAAGATAGTAGTAAACGCAGAATGGAGGACTTGAATTCAAATAAAGTTGAAAAGTTACATCACTTTTCTTGTATCAGCATCAGAGGAAATCCATTGATCTTTTACAGAACATATATTCCCCACTCCTTATTTAGAGAAGGCAATAAAACTAATAGCTGCAGAGTTCTCATGACGACTTAGAATTAAACAGTAACCACTATGTGGTAGACATGCTTTGACAGGTCACCAGCACATAGGCACAAAAAGGTGACACAAGAGTATAACTTGCAATAATGAGATACTATTAAGGGAAAAAATGTGTGGAAAGTGGTGAGAAGAAGTTCAATTACATACCTCAAGTGCATGATCTAGCTTAGTCAAGTATTCATCTGTTGCAGTCCCACTCTGCCAAAGTTAAGGAAGCCACAGATGTCAGTGTAGTTCAAGTAAACAAATAACGTGTTCTATAAATTTGAATCTAACCTGAACTTCGACTCCTAGATCAATGTACCGCCTGGCTTCAAAATCCTAAAAAAATGATATAGATTCGCAACAGATCTGATCAGATACTGCTACCTTTTGATGCTATCAGCGCAATTAGAAGAGAATCAGAAATCAAAAGACAGAATTGATTCGGTCAGGGATGGGGGCACGGGGCATGTGAGGAACAAGGAAAGGAGAGGAAAGTAACAGCCCGCTCAAGATCCAGCAGATTGTTCAAGATGGAAACTCACAAGTGGATAAATTCCAGGATTGTACATATCAAGGATAAAGACTCTTCCTGCCAGCACCCAACAATCACCAATTAATAACAGTTAAATGGCACAGAAATTTAAGATGAATGACGAGAAACATACTGTCCTCGGAGAAGTCCATTTCATGGCCATTTCCTTGGTGTGCATCAAGGTCGATTATCATGACTCTGTGCAAGAAAAAAGTTCATAAATGATTTCACTGAGATGCCATGACCTTTAACTGTACATAGTTACACATTATACATGAATTACCATTTGGTGTACCTTGAGATATTTAAATGCACAAATGCAAAATGTATACAAAGAGATATATCAGCATAAACACAAAAACCGCCTCCCCTCTCTGATGAACAATGATGAAATCCACCACCAACATTAATAGCCCATCCTCGTTCTTTTGCAAGCTTTGCAGCCACGATTGTTCCTCCCACCTACAAAGAATTATCAACAATTAGATCAAGTCCTACTTCATGTAATATTCATAGTGAATCCAATCTCCCACACGATAAGGGTTAGGTTTAGATTAATTAGCTTTGTGTTAATGTACCTAGAACTCTAACTCTTGTGTACTCTACTGTGTATATATTGATACATGTATGCTAACATGAGAAGCGTGAAGAAATAATACAAATAGATTTCTAGCATCTTTCTCCTATGTTAACATGGTATCAGAGCTACCATCGGACTCATCGTCCACATTGCTTCCACCACCAGTGGCGACCATCACCACCCAAGCCACCGTGAATTCCTTCACTCACAGCTCCACCCCAACACACTCATCACATGCAATTATTTCATATGCCACCATCTTCCAATTTATCCATTGCATCCATTTCACAATCATCTCCCCCTTCCATTGAACCTACTAGTTTTTCTGAGGCCAACAAACGCAGAGTATGGCATGATGCCATGGCCTTAGAGATGAACGCTCTTCTCCGCAATGGCACTTGGACATTGGTTCCCTTTTAACTCTTCCATAAATGTTTTAGGCAGCAAGTGGGTATTCCGGATTAAAAGAAACCCTTTACGTCAAGTTGAGCATTACAAAGCTCGTCTAGTCGCCAAAAGTTTCACCAACTTGAAGGACATGATTATTTTAAAACATTCAGTCCAGTAATGAAACCTTCCACCATCAGAGTGGTTGTTGCAATAGCTGTATCAAAATGTTGGCATTTGAAGCAACTGGATGTGCAAAACACCTTTTTACACGGTCAGCTTCATGAACGTGTGTTTATGTCTCAACCAGCAGGCTTCACTCATCCCTTATATCCTAACCATGTCTGTCAACTCAGGAAGTCTCTCTATGGCCTTAAACAGGCCCCTCGTGCGTGGTATATGAGGCAACATCAATTTCTCGCGGCTATTGGGTTCTCTCCCTCGAAAACTGATACATCTTTATTTGTGTATCAAGCTGATGCAATAGTTGCTTACTTGCTCGTGTATATTGACGACATAATTCTGACTGGCAGCCATCCATCCTTCTTTAGTTCTATTATCTCAAAGCTTGGTGATGAATTCTCCTTTTGTGACTTGGGCTCTTTAAGTTTCTTTCTGGGAGTAGAGGCCAAGCATACTGCCCACGATCTCTGGCTCTCTCAACAGCAATACATTAGCAATCTGCTAACTAGGACTGGCATGCTCAAGTGCAAGCATGTTCGCACACCCATGGCACCTAATACAAAGCTACACACTGGGGATAGCTCTTTGTTTCATGATCTTAAGTTATATCGCATTATAGTTGGAGCCTTACTATGAACTCTCACTTGGCCGGATCTTGCATTTGCGGTGATTAAAGTTTACCAATTTTTGCACTCTCCAAGCTTAAATCAATGGGCTGCAGGTAAACGTATACTCGGATATCTCAAGCATACAATACCATCAGTTTGTCATTCTAGCCTCTCCAGGTTTGTCACTACAAGCATTCACTGATTCCGATTGGGCAGGTTCCTCGGATGATAGGAAGTCGACTGGTGGCTATGCCATTTTTCTTTGAAGTCTCGTGGTCCTCTAAGAAACAACGGACAGTTGCTCGATCTTCCACTGAATCGGACTACAAGGCTGTTGCTGCTGCTGCTGAGCTCTCTTGGGTGCAATCTTTATTATTTTAACTGGGCATTCCACTTCCCACTCCTCCAGTCCTATAGTGTGATTATCTTGGTGCCGCTTATCTATCTATCAATCCAGTTTTCCATGCTTGCTCTAAGCATGTTGAGATTGATTATCATTTTGTCCGTGACAAAGTGGCTCGAAAGAATCTCTCAGTCCAGTTCCTGCCAACAAAAGACAAACTAGCTGATGTATTAACCAAGCCTCTTGCTATTGCTAGATTTGAGCTACTTTGCTTCAAGCTGAATGTTGTTTCTCTACCTTCGGCTTGCAAGGGGAGTATTAGAGCAAGTCCTACTTCATGTAATATTCCTAGTGAATCCAATCTCCCACACTATAAGGGTTAGGTTTAGACTAGTTAGCTGTGTGTTAGAGTATAGTAGTGTACCTAGAACTCTAACCCTTGTGTACTCTACTGTGTATATAACTATATATTGATACATGTATGCTAATATGTGAAGCGTAAAGAAATAATACAAATAGATTTTAGCATCTTTCTCCTACGTTAACATCAACAAAATATGAACCAGAGAACTAGAAAAAAAGAAGATGATCTGTGAATAATTAATTTCACCTGCTTGCGGAAAGGGCGAAGCACTTTCTGCTGCACAAGGCAATTGGGAAGCATTGCAGCAGGAGGGACCTAAAAGGTCCAGGCATGAGATAATCAAGAGTATCAAAACAAGAAAACTAACTTTTCGAAAAACAGGTAGCTAGCAATGTCTTGGAAAATCTATGATGACAGCACGCTTCTGTTTACTTGTTCTTGTCATAGTAGTAAGATGGATCAACACCAGCAAACTTCAGTTCTGAGTCTTACCTCAACAATCTTGGAGACATTCAAGCTGCTATTCAAACTTTTCAAGTATGATTCTGAATGCACCTAGACCAGAAATGACAAAACATTAATCAGTCACCCTCAACATTGCCAGATACAAGGACAGTCCATAGGAATGCTTAGGTACAAGGACGGTCCATAAGAATGCTAGTCATACTGACTACAGCTAACAAATAAGTAGAGTTACAGCACCTAGATTGGAGAAAAGACCAAGAACATCCTAAAGTGACTAGTAAATTCTGTACATGCAAAAAAACTGGAACTCAGTGTGCTGTAATTCACCTAAATGAGATTGCAAATAGACCTCAACATTCAAGAACTCCTATATAATCAACGAGGAGCCCAATACTTGACTAAAAGATTTGCAGCACAAGGCTTAAGTATTATTGCTGACAGCACCTAGATCAGATAAAGAGCAACAATATCCTGTTTTGACAACAATATTGCAAATATATACAAAAATAGAACTAGATGTATTGTATGTCACCTTAATGAAATTCCAAATTGACCCTGGCATTTATGGACTCAAACATAGGCAATGCCTTAAAATGGTAGTTAAAAGATTTACAGCGAGGATCCTGAAGTAATTATTCCGACAAACGATCCTCAAAACTTAGATGTGTGAACTCAAATAACTGGTGGATGGGATCAGAATCTCATATATGAAAATGGTATCTGAGTTTAGCTGAATGGAGGTGATGATAACTTAGATTCGAAAAGGAATGACACCGTGTTCCTTAGAAAATATCAGTTCATCAAGTTGATTTTTTTTTTTTTTTTTTTTTTTTTTTTTTTTTTTTTTTTTTTTTGAGATAGAAATTCATCAAGTTGATTAAAAAGGTGCAAGCATTAAGAATACATAAATTTAAGGGAGATAAAGTGTAAGAGCATGTTTCAAATTGACTCAACTAATCATTTGAAAACAATATAAATGGATATAATAACTCAACAGATAACTAAGTTGCTATCAGTAGAAGTTGCTACCACTAGCAGATCATCTTTTGTTGCCTCCACAGGCTCAACTATATGCTTTTGATCCACGATACCGTCCTTAGAGAGAAACCGGCAGATTCGACCCCATTTTGAAGCGTCAAATGGATGCCTGTGAAGTTAAATGCTTGAATGAGGCCTCCAGTTAAATTCAAACCTAGTTAAGGCAGTAGTTCTTTCAGAGAAAAAATAATATCTTTTTAGAGGGAAAATAAACAGACATGACCCTCAACAAAAAATTAACCAAATAGAAATTCAGCTCTGCAAACAAAGATACTTCACCTCAACAATACCAACAACACCAAACCCGGTGTAATCCCACAAGTGGGGTCTGGGGAAGGTAAAGTATACACAGACCTTACCCCTACCCTACGAGGTTGTTTCCAGTAGACCCTCGGCTTAAGGAAACAAGGATACTTCACCTCAAGTGCAGCAAATGAAACGTATAGAAATGAGGCCCCTGCCATTTTGTCAATGAGCTATATTTTATATCCATGACCTTCATGACAAACGGGAAATTCAATAAAATTGGAATGAAATAGAGAAGATTGGCAAGGCCCTTGTGCAAGGATGAAATGCACAAATTGAAAATGATACAAACTTTTAATTGTAGCATCCCACAGCGGATAGTCAAACTAGAAAGGGGGTTCGTTGTAAAGCTTGCCTTAAAAGAATCCCACATGGGAATGGGAGGAAAAGTTATGGCCCATATAAGGCGAGATATGGAATGCTACTCTCGGGACGTCCTTCGGGTAGAAGCCCAATGGGCCAAAACTGTTAGGCCCCAAATATTGGACCAAAGGGAACAAGGCCAAGGTTGTAACAAGTAGTATCACGAGCAATATCACTCCTAGTACGAGGGTGGGGCAAATATGAGCGAGGAAGTTGAGCTATAAGGAGTTGAATGTAACAACCTATGGATTTTTCTTTTTTTTTCGGGTGGGGG
>AWOL01S0046610.1:0-28796 GCA_000715115.1 Nicotiana otophora | reverse complement strand
GGTGTAGGGAATTCACTTTGAAGCTTGTCTTACACATATCCCACATTGGAATAGGAGGAAAAAGTTAAGAGGCCAAGTAGGATCAGGACTCCAACTATTGAAGCGCCTTTTAGGTTAAAGCTCAAGGTAACAACACCATGAGCCACCAAAAGTTAGGCTAGAGTGGTTAATACGTCGGCAGTTGGGCCCGGGCCGTTACAATCTATTTTGAAATTAAAACTTAGTTATTGTTGTTATACGTACGTTAGTCCGGTGTTCGTTTATGAATATTTATATTCTTTTTTTGATAAGAAGTAAAGAACCCCTAATCTGCTTGTTTAGTATTGAATGGAATGGACTTAAGTAGCCGGAAGGAATGTATCTAGAATAGATATATGAATAGTGAGATGTTGTTCATTCAGATTGAATTGGACTATACTTCCATTATTTCATCTTCTTTATTTATCAATACTCCGTTCAACTTTTCACAATGTTTAAATTTTCTTCCAGTCATGCACATAGAAAAAGTTAGTTATCATCTTCCAATATCCACCACATTTGCATAATATAAAACATCCTATTTCATATTGTCATGATTTACCAGGAACAGATGCCAATTACTTCCAAACTCAATATCATTAAACTTATATCTTAAAATACAAAGCTAAGATAACCAGCTTTAGTACTTCTATTGCACTTCTAGAGTTCTACCATTTTTTTTCCGTCTAGAACTACATACCTTAGACCTGACCATTGCTAGAACTTTCCGCGACAATAACTATGCATCCGTTTTCAGGTAGACATAAGGAATTTAGCAATCAAAAATTTTAAGAATTAAAATAAACTTATTTTAATACAAGGTGGGTTGCTCTGATGGTAAACACCCACTTCCAACCAAGAGGTTGTGAGTTCGAGTCACCCCAAGAGCAAAGGTGGGTAGTTCTTGGAGGGAAGGATGCCGAGGGTCTATTGTAAACAGCCTCTCTATCCCAGGATAGGGGTAAGGTCTGCGTACATACTACCCTCCCCAGACCCCACTAGTGGGATTATACTGGGTTGTTGTTGTTGTTATTTCGGCAATATCTTTCACCATTTGATCCTGCAATCAATTCCTTTTTTTTTTTTTGGCTCAAACAAATTTCACCCTGAATGTAGCATAGATTTGCAGCACTTACAGTTTCTCAATACCGAGAAAAGAAATGTCATAGGATGACGAGTATATCAACGGAACCTGATCAGGAAAAACAACAAAACTAAAATCCGAGAGATTCCTGTAAATTTTTAAATAAAAATTGAACTAAAAACGAACAAGTTTCAGTTATATACCTTAGAAGGAGGCACATCCAAATACAGCTTGCTAGAGAGAATACGATGCCGACATAGAGCTTCGGCGTCGTCGGTTTTGGATGAAGATGCTGTCGACATTCGGAGAAGAGGGGAATTGCATAAAGTGAAACAATTGAGAAATTGAGCAACTTTAATGGCGATGACTTTGTTGTACTAATTTGAATTGAAGAAGAAGAAGACGAGAGAGATTGAGGTCAGAGGAGAGGACGGTTGACTCGGCTGAAATTGGCAGCAGTAGTATGCTCAGAACTGAGAAGGGACTCGGAGCTTTGACACCTGGCATGAGTGGTTGAAGGAACTGGACTCACCTCCGGAAAGGGAAAGAAAGTTAGACACGTGGCTTTCGTTATTAGCGTTGACTTACGTAAAATGGTCTTTTTAGGCGACTGTTTAAATTTTGTCTATTTTAAGAAGTTATGCATAGAGTCTTGGAATAATTATTCTTTTCGGATAACGTAAGACTCCGATTTAATATTTGCTCATAAAATTTTTAGTTTGCTCATAAAAGTTTTAGTTTTTATGTAGTATGTGCAATAATTAGTAAAATTTAGATTGTAGTCTAATATTTTTTTTCAGCTTAAGAATATTTAAATCATAATCTAAAAGGTTCATTAATTGCAAAAGAAACTAAGAGAAGATCATTTACTAAACAATTGATACAGAAAGAGATAACTGGAAATATTTTATTATCTTTTTTTTTTTTGATAATTAAACATCTTTGTATTAACCACCAATGTAAATATTTACAAAGCATTAGATCACCTCGACCTACTTCCAAACTGGAAAAACAACTCACTCTAACCTTCACAGCCTCCTAACCTCATCTATACATTTACTCTCACGAGCTAACTACTCAGTATTTACATTTTGTAAGAAGGACACGAGTATAACCCTCAGCTCTAATATTGCACATATAGACCACTCTCCTTGCAAGGACATCCATGTTGTTGCTTGCTTCTCCAATATCCTTGTTTCTCTCAATCCACAATGTGTGTATATTCTGCATACACTAGTTTGAGTATTCTGGCTAGCTGAGATCGCCCCTTTGTTTTCATTACAATCCAGTGTTGCCAATCAGTCCATGATGTTGTAGATGGTTGTTGTATATGTAATCATTGCATGAGTCTGGACCATAGGCTTCTGCCAAATGTACATTTTGCAATATATGATCTCTCATTTCTGGTGTTTGATTGCAAAAGCAGCATGTGTCTTCCACTTGTATTCCCTAGTTCTTCAATCTGTCAGCAATCTTCCTTGAACTTGTAGCCAAATTGTGAAGATTGCTTTTGGTTGTGCTTGATTCTGATACATTAAACCTTTCCATGAGACTTTAGCCAGTTTTCCTAACATCTTCAAGTAAACCTGTTTGATTACATTCCTTTGGTGAATTTGGCTATTGCTTATGACATCCAGATTACCCCTTGCTCCAAGTATTTTCTTGACCATCCATGATGCCTGCTTTGGTGCTCCAATGGTTGCAAAGACTTGATCCTTAATATAGTAGCTATGGATCCATTTGATCCAAATCTTATCTTTCTTGTTTGCCAATTCCCAGTATATTTTTGTGATTGCAGCCTTATTCCATAGTACCAAGTTGATCAAGTTAAGCTCCCTTGTTGCTTTAGAAAGAGCAAGATCCTGTCCCAGGCCACTAAAGCTTTTTTAATAATTATATTCTCTCTCGACCATACATAGCTTCTACAGTAGGCATCAATTGCTTTAACAACTTTAGCCGGTATGATAAAGATTTGAACCCAATAAGCTTGAATACCAAAGATTACATGTTGTACCAATTGAATTCTGCCTGCATATGAGAGCTTCTTTGATGTCCAATAGGATATCCTAGCCACTATTTTATCAACGAGTGGCTGCCATTGCATTACAGAGAGATTCTTTGTGTCAAGTGGTATGCCCAGATATCTGAAAGGGAGAGATCCTTGACTACATCCTAGTTTTTGCTGTATGTCATGTTTCACTTCTAAGCTGACCCCTCCATAGTAAATAGAGCTTTTGGCTAGGTTAGCTTTAAGACCTGATACTGCTAAAAGAATATTGAATCTGTTATGTAGTAATGTTACAGATGCAACATCTCCTCTTGCAAATAGAAGGAGATCATACGCAAAACTCAAGTGAGTTAAATCCAGCCTTGAACACATAGGATGATAATGAAAAGCCTTCTCCTGCTTCAAAGTCTTCAAGTTCCTGCTCAAGTATTCCATTGTTATATCAAACAAAAAGAGGGACATTGGATCCCCTTGCCTCAACCCTCTAGATACATCAAAAGGCTTAGTTATTTCCCCATTGAAGAGTATAGTATAATTAACGGTTGTCACACATTCAAGAATCTACTTAGTGCATTTGTTTGGGAAGCCCAAGCCCTCTAGCATTTGTTGTAGGTACCTCCAATCCACTGTATCATAAGCCTTTGTATATCCACTTTGACGAGACATCTTGGTAAAATGTTCTTCCTAGAATAAGCCTTAACCAACTCATGGGCAAGTAAGACATTATCTGCTACCTTTCTACCTGGAATGAACTCTGCTTGTGTATCTGAAATTATAAAAGCTATAACTTTTTGGAGTCTGTTGGCTAATACCTTGGCAATGAGTTTATATAGCACTGTGCAGTAGGCTATTGGTCTGTATTCTTTGATGCTATAAGGGTTAGGAACTTTAGGAAGTAATGTGATAGCTGTGCAGTTGATTACTCTGAATAACTTCCCTATTTGAAAAAAGTCCTTAACTGCTTGACAAATTTCTGAGCTGATAAGAGGCCAAGTTGATTTGAAGAATAAGGCATTATATTCATCTACCCCTGGTGCTTTATCATCTCCAATAGCACACAATCCATCTTAGATTTCTTGTTCAGTGACTTCAGCGCAGAGACTGATCTGCTGTATATGATTGAGCACTGGTCCAAGTTTCATCACCTGTTTGTTTACTACTGGTAATTGGACTACAGTTGATCCCATTGTTGATACCCAATTTTGCCCTCATATTTTATAAATATTATATATACTTTCAATATATTAATTTTCACTATTATCCAATTTATTGGGATTATATAAGTATTTTTTATAATTTTTCATAATTTTTAAAGACTTTAAAATTGATTTTATTGCATTTAAATTATTCAAATATTTATTAATTACCCTTTTCGAATTACCTTGTGATGACTTAATCATCCAAATTTATTATTTACATCCACATATATATTTTATAATATTTGTTTACTTCATTACATGTAATTATATTTATATTTTTGAGCTATTTATATTTTTTTTTTTTACAATAATAGCATATATTTTACAACTAATTGCATTTTACTATTTTATTTAGGGTCAAAATAACTTTTTATATACTTACAACCTTCAACTATTATTTGTAAATACTTATTTATTTAAATAATATTTTTTATACTTATTTAGCTATTTTATTAATTTATTTTTCTCTTAATTTTATTATTTTAAAATCTGGCCCAAGTTAAGCCTAATTTTCGGACCACTTAAGGTCCAAACAAATGAACCCATCCCCAATTGACCCCCCAAAGCCCAAAACCAAGCAACCCAATAAGCCTGCCCATTTGCGACCCGGCCCTAGCGCCCTTTAATCTCGGCCGTTGATCTCAAATGATCAAGGACCCATAATAAATCCCACATTCTCCTTATATCCCTATAACCCAAATCCTAGACCCCATTTCCCGTCTCCGCCGCCTTCAAATACTTGCCCTTCTTCTCTGAGAGAAACCTTAGCCGACCTAAAGGATCTCCATCACCCTTCCTCATATGCGTTCCTACGCGGATTCTACTTACCTTTTTCTGTTATTATCATTCATTTATGGTAACTTTCGCTACCATTATACTTATGGCAAGTTTAATCCTCACAGATTTGGCTTTGATTCTATGGTTCTGGGTGCGTTTATGGTTTTATACACTGGAGAAGAGAAAAATCTCTCGTGTACCTAGTATATCTTCGTTGATTCCGTCGTGATTAGGGCTTGTGAACGATTCGCCCTGAATTCGATTCCAACTAGGGTTTGGGCTCTGATTCTTCTTTTACTAGTTCTATCATTGATTGCATGTGATATTTTCTTTCCTTATTTTGTGTTTAACTGATTGTCTTCTATGTTTGTTCTTTCAACTTCTACCACTATATAAACCATTCCTCCAAATCCCCTTTGGGGACCGGAATCAGTGCATTATTCTCTCACTCTTATTTACTATACTCTGAAACTCGAGACCTTGGCCGGCTGAAATCTAAGGCCATTCGAATTTGATTGTGTTCATTCTCAGTGCGAGCACTGCCCGGGGTTCATTGGAAACCCTTGGGAACTCTGACGCACTGGGATTTTTGGGGGTTCTGCTGCTCTTTTGCTACTGATAATTAAAGCACTAATGGAAATTGTTCTTCTTACTTTTCTGTCAGTTAATTTGTAATTGGTAAGTGCCTTTGGCCTTTGCAGTTTCATTCTCTATTCGTTTGTGTTCATGCTTTGTATATTTATGCCATTGAAACCTTTGTGAATCAATGTGCTACTATGTCATCTCTGTTTGTAGCCTTATTTGCTCTGAAGTTATTCTCGTGGCTCTATATATTTTTTCTAGCACCTGAACTAGCCCAAATTCTAACCCTGATTGTAGCTTTCTTAAGCATGTCTAGCCTGGTGTGTTTGTGTGTGTCTGAATGCTTACATTTGCTGCTTGTCCTGAGTTTATCTTCTACTATGTTCTGGATTCTTGTGATTAAACCAATTTACGCCTAGAATATGTTCTAATTCATGTTAGACCATTCATATATAACTTAATGCTTACCTAGAAGTTATTTCTTGATCATGTTGATTAGCCAAACATGCTTTCTTTCTACTTAATGTGTGCTCTTTGATTTGTTCAATCCAATGCTCTTTAATATTGCCTAAGACCTTTAGAATGAGATTCAATATCTAGCTCCTTATCCTATATGTGATTAGGACCTAGTGCCTGCATGTCCTGTTAATCTGGAGTTGATATATTTTCACCTATCATGAGTTCTGATATTGTCTTTGAACCTTTTGTACTATGATTGATACTCAATATGTTAAGTCTCATGTTCGACTAAGTGACATGTTTGCCCACTGTTGTAAACTATGCCCACTAGTATATTCTTATACTATTTATGACCACATGCTCACTAGGCTTTCATGTTAAAAACCTTCATGTAAAAACTGCCATTGACTTGTTCCTGTCTATGACTTTACTAGATTTTCATGTTAATTGTCTGAAGATTTTTAGCCTAATTCTGGACTGTACTTTACTTTGAAACTCTATTTGAAGTAGTTTGCTAGCTTATGATGTTCAATCCTGTCACTTTGAGACCTAGCATGAGCCCACCTTATGTATGTCTTGTAATTTTCCAAAACTCCATGTGATCCTATTTATATACCTTGGTTAGAACTGTTGTTAGTTACAACTTTAAGAACTAAGTCTGTGGCCTTCAGAGCTGCTTAATTACTTCATCGAATAGTTGTTACTTGCATGGTTAAGTAAGTCATGCATCTTAGGCATGTTATTGGGCAATATATACTGTTGGACCTAGGTGCCAGATTCAGGTATACTCTATTGTTCTGCTAAGTTTGGGATTTGGGCATGCTGGTTGTGTGGAGAATGACGTTGTTGAAGGCCCAGTCAGTGCCGGGTTACTTTCGTTTGGGCCTGTTCTCAGGCTCGCAGATAGTTCTTTGCGTAATATTTGTACTTGTACTCATTATCTGGCCCTGTAATAATTTGTAAACAAACAATTGGGGAGTTAATAAAATTAAAAAAATGGGTATATTCTTTTTTTGCATAAAAGGGGTAGAAAAACATGCCTATATGGTCTACATGCCTTGTTTGCTATTTGTTTGACATGCTCCATTTCTACACACTAATAGAAGTCATGCCTATAGGAATCACGCACACACTTCACTCAAGTTGTCACAATATGTCGCTACACTTGTTTCCATGTCTACTGCTCAATGCTTTGGATAAGCATGCCTATAGGATACAATAATACAATGCAGTTGCTAATCAAGATATCATGACTATAAGGTTTAATAATTGATCAACTGCCTTATATTACTTTTGTACTGCCTCACTTAGATGACATGCCTATATAGATAAAAGCGTTATTAAATCAAGTCTAATTGTCAATTGTTAGAAATCCTACCTATAGGATATTTATCGACGTTGCTAATCTTGTGTTTTCAAGCGACTTCACTGCCTCACTATGCGATTATTAGAAATCCTGCCTATAGGACACGTCTATAAATCAGCACTGGTAATTCATAATTCTGAGATCGTTTCATCGCGTAAACAATTAGAAATTATATCTGTAGGATTTACAATGCCTGTAATCTGCCTAAGCATTAGTCTAAAATTGAAGTACTGCTTGCATAATACCATAAATTAGAATCACATAGGAACCATACCTATAGGATTTAACGACTCAAACATGTCTTAATCCTGAAACTGTCTACTGCGTAACATGAAATCTGATCGCGTACTTTTGTGCTTATGTGTGGAGGTTAACTTGAGCCTCTCATTTGCTATTGTGTATAGTCCTGTCTGTTTTGAATGTCGCCTAGTTTTATCATTTTGAGCAACCTAAGTAAAGTCTAGAACCACCTAATAGTAGGTCCAAAGCCTCCTGGGCCGTAGGCATAGGACGAGTAGTGCACGTATAGGGTGCATTTTAGAACTGAATTAGAGCGCCTTTAAGTAACAACTTCAACATAGTAATTGGAAAGCAGGAGATGATAGTCTGTGCCCGCTGAATAATATGAGCAACCCCCTACTATAAGGGAGTTGCGAAGTATTATTTATGTTGCACGGGGTGATCCTTTAGGCTAAAAAACTTAGGACCCCCCTTTTCTTTATATACTTGTTATTTACACGTAGTCACCTAATATAGACCAATGTAGTTATATCCTTGTGATCATTAAAGATTTGTACCGATTCCCATGTGTTATGATAAGACTCTTCGACTTCTATATCTCTCCTCGTTTATTTGATCACCTAGCCTAATCACATAATTTACATAGTTTAAAATTTGGCCGGGACCCATAGTTGTGGACTTCAAAGAGTGTCTAACACCTTCTCTTTGAGGTAATTTGAGTCCTTACCCGATCTTTGGTGACACGGACTAGTCAAACAAAGTTATTTGCAAATAGGTTCCCCAACGTACCTTAAAAATTATTAGGTGGTGACTCTTCTCTTTTAATACCTTCATTTAAAAGAATTGTCACACGTCTAAGCCTGCTTTCGCAAGAAAATGGGGCGCGACACCCATCAGGGCTTATAAAAGGCAATGATCTCTTCTTGGATCTGGTGATGGTCAGTAAGTCTATCTCCATATGCATTAACAAGTTCTGTGATGACTTTGTTTTTGTCTTCTTTCCTTTATAATTGCTAAAAAATACTTGGAGTTTGAATCTCCTAGTCTTATCCATTTAGCTCGAGCTTTCTGTTGAAGGATGATTTCTTCTATTAATGACCACTTTTCCAGATTTTCTAGGAGTTGTTTCTCTTTAGCAACTAGTTCATCTGAGTAGCAACTAAGCATTTGATCTTGAATCCCTTGCAGCTTATTTTTGGTTTGATCCAACCTTTCTTTGATGCCTCTGAATTCTGTGTCATTTAGTTGCCTCAGTAATGGTCTTAAAGCCTTCAGCTTATACTAGACATTCTCCATAGGATCTGCACTTAGGTGACCTTTCCACACTTTTTCTACCAATGCCAGGAAGTTTGGATGGTCAGCCCATACATTAAAGAATCTAAATGGAATCTTACCACTTGGTTCAGCCCTTTTCATTGTAATTACCATAGGAGCATGATCTGAAATGAATGGCTATATGTATTCTACTTCCATGTGCCCATATGTTTGCATCCAGTCATCATTCCCTATAGCTCTATCAATCCTGCTATAGACTCTATCAGCACCTTGTTGCTTATTTGACCATGTGTAAAAATTCCCCTTCCAAGGTAATTTATTCATGTTTAGGGAGTTCATACAGTCTGAAAAATCCTGCACTTTATTGCTTGTGACTAGATTACCATAAAGCCTATCTTGAACTGTCAACACTGAGAAGTCACCCCAGATGATCCATGGTATAGAGCTTTGTGTTGCTAAGGATTGTAGCGGTTGCCACAGAGGTTTCCTCTGGTCAATGGTGTTGAAGCCATACACTACTGTCATGAGGCAATTCATTGGATTCTTTCTACCAACAATACTACAGTGCATTACTTGAGGAGATTTTCTAGCACCGTTATCTCATAAAAGTTAGGATCCCATAGCATCTAAATCCTCCGATTAAGTGCCTATTCATAATTGTATCTAGTTTGCCATCCTGGTAGCATTAGCTGAGCTATATGGTCAGTCTTTTCCTTCTTGACTCTGGTTTCTACTAAGCCAAATAACTTAATATTATTCTTTTTTATATAGGTGCACAACTCTTTTTGTTTGTATCTCTTGTTGGTACCCCTTATGTTCCACACCATCCAAGACATCAGGTAGGGTGGGCTAGACCACCTGTAGCAGGTGGTTTCATTGGAACTCCATTGATCTCTACTGCAATCTTTCCCTTTTTTAGTTGTCTTTGTAGGCCTTCCTATACTAGTTACTTGTCATGAAGATTCTCAGGTTGCCCAGAAGTACACTCTACTTTCTTGCTTGGTACATCCACCTGCTTTTGGCCTTCTCCTGAAGTAGCAGCTACTGCTGCTTCTTTAGTCTTCCATACCTGCTTCACTGGTGGTGGCCTCTTTTCCTGGGCTTTTGGTCACGTTTAACTCCCCCTTTGGAAATTTTTGCACAGTCATGCCCAGTTTTTAGACACTTTTCACAAAATTCTGGCTTCCAATCATATTCAACAATATGTTCAAATATTACACCTGATTCATCCATGATTGGTACCTTGCTTGGTAAGGGCTTGGTAACATTTACTTCAATAAGAATTCTAGTAAAGAAAATTCGTGATTGTTTGGCAGTGCACTCGTCTGCAAATATTGAAATTCCTATGGTGCTTGCAATTCTGCTCAATGAGTTACCACTCCAACAGTTCATAGGCAGTTTGGGAAACCTTACCCATAAAGGTATTTCTATCAAGAATTCTGAGCCAAAATCGAACTATGGAGACCATTGCTTCATTATCAAAGGTCTATTGTTCACTGTATATGGACCAACACACATAATTTCTTTCATATCAGCCATGTTTTGAAACCTGACTATGTAATAACCTTCATCATAATAATATAATTCTGGCATAGTCATAGTGTTTCACATCTGATTTATGTATCTCTTTGTATAATTGTACTCAGGGTTTTCACCAATCACATACACAATTAATGCACACTTCCATTTCAAGTTCTCCTTCTCAATTTTTATTTTTCAAGCTTAGCCACTAAGTTTTCTTCTACAATTTCAGGAGTTATGTAGCTCAATGTCATACCATTAGCAGCAGATCTATTACCTGTTAGTACACCGGCCCAAGTAGACTCCTTGGGCACCTTCAGCAATGGAACAATGACTGGTACAAGTAATGAAGCTTGAGGTACAACTTCTTGCTCTTTGTTCTTCAATGAAACAGTAACAACTCGAGCAGATGGAGGTGTGACACTACCCCTTAGGTCGGTATGAATGGGGATTAGGCTTTGATTTACCTTTTTCTGTTGTTGACTAGCTGATCCTGAAGCACCTACATGAGGGATCTATGCGAGAACATCGGATCCAGCCTGCATCTTCGAAGCTCCAGAAATAGACTCCATAACCACTGCTGAGTTCCTTCCTATGTTATTGAGCTTTGGAATTTTGTCATCCACCTTAATTTGTTGCTTCTTAGGTTTGCCTCGAGACTTCTTTCCAGCCATAACCAAGATCGGCGCACGTTAGCTTAACCTACGCTGAGAGGTATTTTTTTCTAAGTTTATAAGAATCTTTCTTTCAAAGAGAAAATAAATTAGACCTGAATTAAAGTGGTACTGTGATAATTGTCACAAATTACCTAGAGACTATTTGTGAGTAAAGACCTCGTAAGTTTTTTGTATGTATAAAGAGGAACGTTGACCAAATGGGAGGTAATCATAGGCTGAATTATAATCATAATAATTCGAGGAAAAAATTGTACCAAATTTATGCCCCTCCCAACAATACTTGTGAACAAAGCAAGTTTTCCAATCTGGCAAGAAGAGTTATAATTGAGGTTATTTTACACAAATTACTTAAATGTTAACAAAATTTAAAAGCACAACAGAAGTATCTTATTTTTTGACATTTTCCTGATAATGAAGTACACAATTCTTTTTCTTGTGAATCGGAAATCCAATAATGCTCATAACATTTGATTCCATAAGACATTTTAATCGAGTCAAATAACTTTTAAAATTTGTAAATATTAGTTGGAATCTGTCACTTTTTGGGTCAGCTAGAGTTTAGCCGGCTTTTAAATTGCATTGGCAAAATAACTACTTTTTAATGCGAAAATATAAGTTTGGACAAAAATACCTCCAGCTACAATACGGCAAGCCCATGAATAATTACTGGAGTTTGAAAATTTACAGTTCAAAACTCCAGGAGTTGTTCCTGGATTTGAAATATGCAATGGACTCCAAGAAAAATTCATCAAGTTTAAGCATGTATTACTTTGAACTCCATTGTCTTTTCCTTGAGTTTGAGTGCACCGTTTTGACTCTAGAAAATAATTATAGTTTAAAACTCCATGAACGATTACCGGAGTTTAAAAATTTGATAAGTGAAACCCCTTCAAAAATTTGCTGAATTTTCAAAATCCAATAACGATTTATAGGGTTTAAAATTTCACGATCTAAGAGTAAAAATTTATTAAAATTTTAAAACTCAACAATGATTCAAGGATTTCAAACCTTTGTAAGTTCAAATCCCAGCAAGAGGTGTTAATAGTCCTTTTAAAAACCAATTGAATCGATCGAACTGAAACGTACTGTACCGATTATTAAAATTTTTAAAAATAAAATCGTCTTTATGAGTGTAATGAATACTTAGGATAGGTTTTTAATTTTATAAAAGTAAACCAAAAAATTACTAACTTTACCGAATAAATTTATATATATAAAATATATTTATATATTAAATTTAAAATAATAAAAGCATTAAATTTTTGGCATTGTGGCTTGGATGATGGACCGCAACAAGTCAACTTGTAATTGACAGCCAAAGTCCCAACTGTCAAACCTATTATGCTACTTCTACTGAGACTAAATTAATTTCAGCATCTTGAGTAATAAAACCAAAAGGTATCTTGACATCTTGAATGACAAGTCACGGGGTATTGGATATTATTCCTCCCGTATGATTTAGATTTCTCTTGTTAGATACTTAATCTTTTAATAGACTTTGTTCTTGAGTCTCAATTTGATTAATGATCTTCTCAGTCGTATGATTTATATTTTTCTTAGCTTCGCTTAATTTTGTTTTATACTGCTGTACAAATAGTGGGTAGATCTCTATTATGGTAGTCTTTCTTCCTTGATTCATCACATTTTAAACAATAAAAGTATCTAGAGAGTTATTGCCAAATTCTAGGCATGTATGCATGATATCTGTTCTTACTTTTACTTGTGAGTCTTTCATAACACTTTAAAATAATATCGAAAATTAACTAAACCGTATAGATGTTGAAGAAAAAACCGAGATGATTGGGATGATTTTGAAAAATTTAATTTAATTATACATTGACAACCTAGTAACAATTCATGGATTCAAATAAAAAGAAAAAGGATTACACCAGACCTTTAAAGCATGGGTGGGAAGGATTGCAAATCCGTAGAATCTTCACCAACTATCATTCTGGCTAACCGAGAAATTTGCTGGTCCGAGGAATTCTGTTTTGGGAATTAGTTTGAAACTCTACCATAATGTACTAGAGTTTCACCTCTAAAATTTTCGAACTTTAGCATATAGTGCAAATTTTACATGCAGTTGATTTTTGAGCTTCAGCATAATTTATCAGGGTTCCATTTGTCAAAGCTTGAACTTCAGCACTGATTATTGGAGGTATTCCGTATTCTAGTGTTGAGGGTAATTTTGTACAAATATTTTTCCTTGTGAAAGATGTGGCAAAATGTTAATAATTTTTTAAATACTAGCTAAACTCTAATGGCAGAGATTAAAGTAGCTATTAATCAATTTTCACTTAAAACGTTGTGTTATAAGAGCCAAAGGGAGAATAGGCTCCTGAACCTCTACTTCGAGCTCGTCAAAAGGAGTTAGAAATTCACAAACAGCCATTTTTTGAATCTTTAATTAAAAATTAGTTAGTGTTTGCAAAGTAATTGAAAAATAATTATTTTAATGTATAGATAAAATTGGAACAAAAATACCCTCACTTAAAATATGAAAAAGCTCCAGTATATTTAAGTTTGAAACTCCAAAAGTACTGGATCTCTGCCACAAAAACTTAACTGACGAACATATTTCAAGAGGAAATAGAGCTCAAACTTCCTTCGTATAAAATGGGGATCAACTATAGTTAAAAGCCGACGACATACAATTAGTGAGCTTCAAAGAAGGAAAAAGAACGATTTTTCTAATTTCCAATTGTTTGACCAAAAAGTATAATTTTCGGCTAAACTATTAAATTTATGTAATAATGGGTTAAATTTAGTTAAAGATAATAACTCTAGATGCGAATCTTAAAAACGTGTGTGAGAAAGGATAGATCCCGTGAAGTGTTGACAATGATAGACACAAAATGTTCATAAAGAATGAGCAATAATAGAGGTGTAACTAGCAACAAATGACATTTAAGTAAATAAGAGGGATGATTCACCCAATAAGGGATGAATTTGACGAATGTTCGTCCTGACATGATTCACCAAGGGCCTCCTCCTCCTTCCTCTATTGCCGCGTACTTTCTTACTGGTATTAGTGATTCTCGCCGCTTCTCGCCGCTTCTAACACTTTCTTGCTCGAGCATCTTCTCTTAATCAACATGGCTAATATACCCTCTGTTTTTTTATATGGAAACTGATCCTATCCCTTTGACGGCGCTAATACCCCCGCACGCTGACAGGGTCTCCGTCGCCATTGAGGAAGAGAACTTTCATACGGTGGAGGAAATAATCCATCGTCCTGCCGGGAGGGGGCCTACGATGTCCATTCCCCATTTGATGAACGGCCAAAGGGAAGTCACTGAGTATAGGTGTTCGTCTGCTTGGAGGATCATTGGGGCATACTTCTGGCATTGCTCGCATTTTTTCACGAAATCCGCGACTTCCTTTTTCATGGTGGGCCAGTAATATCCTGCCCGTATGAGGCACCTGACCAAAGCTCGATTGCCGAAGTGAGCTCCACTGTCACGACCCAATTTCAGCTATAGACCGTGATGGCGCCCTACACTACAGCTAGACAAGCCAACAAATAAATTAAATATATATAAGTTATTTTCAGAAAACTTTTCTAAGAAATTTTATTATTTTACTAGCAATGTTTAAGAAATTAGAAAAGATACCGATTAACTTAAATCCAAGAAAAATAGTACAATTTCAAATTCTACCAATGTGTGTGCCAAAACCTGATATCACAAGTGTATGAGCATCTATTAGATTTTACAAAACTACAAATACTGTCTGAAATGAAATAGACAGAATGTAAATATAAGAAGAGACACTGGTAGCTGCAGAACGACTCAGAAAGGTAGCTCACCACTATGCCCCTTGATAACGTGGGTGTAAGACGATAGGTCCCCCATTAGTACTTGCCTCAGGTCCTACACAAAAAGTGCAATAAGTGTAGTATGAGTACGTAAACAACGTGTACCCAGTAAGTATCAACTCTAATCTCGAAGTGGTAGAGACGAGATGACCGATTTTGATACTCACTATTGGTCAATAATAATAATTGAAATAAAACTAGAATATCTAAATCAGCATGATTCACAGAATATAACAATAATTTATTTAACTAGCAGAAGTAATTAAATTTCTTCAATTTCAATAAATTTTTAATTTATCAATTAATCTCATTTACATGAATAACAATAATTCCTTAGCAAGCAGGGATAATAATTCTTTAAATTTCAAGGATTTCTAATTTATCACTTAGCTTCACAAGCTACAATAAACTATCAAAGTATCGTGTAATTATTATTATTAGGCACGATTTCAGCCGAGGTCGTTCGGCCCGCTCCACAAGAAAGGAGAACATTTTCTTATGTACCTCCGGAAGGAGAGTATATTTATTATAAGATAAATTCGGGAGGAAGAACAATTTATCTTAACAATTAATTAATTTAAACAGAAAATCAAGCATATGAGATTCCCATTCTTTAATATTTTTATCTAACAATTCACAATATAAATATATATATCAAATAATATTAATTAAACAAAGAATACAATTTACACAAGTAATTCATGCTTTGAGTCCTAAACTACCCGGACTTTAGCATTAATAGTAGCTACGCACGGACTCTCGTCACCTCGTGCCTGCGTAGCCTCCATATTTAGCAACAATTATTACTTTAATTACCTATGGGGTAATTTTCCCTTCACAAGATTAGACAAGAGACTTGCCTCGTCTTGCTCCAATTTAGTCTATTAGTAGGCCTTTTCCTCGATTATCCAACTTTGATTGGCTCGAATCTAACCAAAAAAATAATTCGATACAATCACTAAAATTTATAGGAATTAATTCTACAAGAAAATACTACATTTTCAATAAAATCCCGAAATTAATTAAAACTTCGTTCGCAGGGCCCACATCTCGGAATCCGGCAAAAGTTTCAAAATCCGACAAACCATTCAATTACGAGTCCAACCATACTAGTTTCACTCAAATCCGACTCCGAATCGATACCGCAATCTCAAAAAATCGTTTCTATGAGATTTTTAAAATATTTCCCAAATTTTAATCTCAAAACACTAATTAAATGGTGAAAACAATGATATATTTATGTATATAGACCAAATTTGAGTTAGAATCACTTACCCCAATGTCTTTCTTTGAAAATCTGACAAACGTCGCCTCTGCTCAAGCTCAAGTTCGTCATAAATGGCAAATGGGACTAAATTCCCTCCTTTATAGATCTGCCCATGCAGCCTTCGGAACTGGGCCTCGATCGTGGCTTTGATCATGGCCCTCGAGTCTGGGCCTCGATCGTAGCCTCGATCATGGCATCGATGCTGGGCCTCGGTCATGGCATCGAGGCTGGGCCTCGGTCATGGCCTCGATCATGGCATCGAGCCTGGGCCTTCGATTAAGGCCTCGATCATAGCATCGAGCTTGAGCCTTCGATCATGGCCCTCGAGCTGGGCTCGATATCTTGGCTCGATCCTGAACCTCGTCCCTGGATTTGACCCTGGCCGTTGACCTGGGCTCGATCTTGGGCTCGATCACAGCCCAGAATATCCAGCAGAAGAGAAAAATTACAGCAGCTTTTTAAGTTCAACTTTTGATCCGTTAAGCATCCGAAACTTACCCGAGGCCCTCGGGACCTCAACCAAATATACCAACAAATCCTCAAATATCATACAAACTTATTTGAAACCTCAAATCGCATAAAATGATGCTAAAACCACGAATTATGCTCCAATTCAAGCTTAATGAAACTTAAAATTTCCAACCTCTACATTCGATGTCGAAACCTATTAAATCAAGTCCGATTAACCTCAAATTTTGCGCACATGTCATAAATGACATAACAGAGCTATAAAAATTTTCAGAACTGGATTCCGACTCCGATATCAAAAATCCAACTCCCTGGTCAAACTTCCAAACTTAAATTTTTATTTTTAGCCATTTCAAGTCTAATTTAACTACGTACTTTCAAATAAAATTTCGAACACGTTGCTAAGTCCAAAATCACCATACGGAGTTGTTGGAATCGTCAGAATTCTATTCCGAGGTCGTTTTCTTAAAATGTTGACCAAAGTTAAACTTGGCCTTTTAAAGCCAACTTAAGGAACCAAGTGTTCCGATTTAAACCCAAACACTTCCAAATCCCGAACCAACCATCCCCGCAAGTGATAATCATTAAAAGCACATACGGAAAGTTTTATTTTAGGGAACGAGGTTCTAAAAGTCAAAAAGACCGGTTGGATTATTACATTCTCCACCTCTTAAACAAACGTTCGTCCTCGAACGGGTTTAGATTTATACCTGAAGTGCTGAATAAATGTGGATATCTGCTACGCATGTTTTCCTCGGCCTCCCAAGTCACTTCCTCGACTGGTTGGACCCTCTACTGGACTTTTACTGTAGAAATCCTCTTGGACCTTAACTGGCGAACCTGTTTATCAACAATGGCAACTCTCCCCTCTTCATAACCCAAGTTATTATCTAGCTGAACTGTGCTGAAGTCTAACACATGTGATAGGTCGGCATGATACTTCCGGAGCATAGATACATGGAAAAACGGATGAACTCCTGATAGACTGGGAGGCAATGCAAGCTCATAAGCAACCTCCCCAACTCGTTTCAACACCTCAAATGGGCCTATAAACCTTAGGCTCAATTTTCCCTTTTTGCCAAATCTCATGATTCCCTTCATCGGCGAAACTTTCAAAAGAACTTTTTCACCCACCATAAATGATAAATCAAGCGCTTTTTCATCCACGTAACTCTTCTGTCTGGACTGTGCTGTATGAAGTCGCTCCTGAATCAACTTTACCTTTTTCTAGGCATCTTTCACCAAATCAGTACCATATAATTTAGCCACACCGGGCTCAAACTATCCGATGGGCGAACGACATCACCTACTATATAAAGTCTCAAATGGAGCCATCTCTATGCTGGATTGGTAACTGTTGTTATAAGAAAACTCAGCCAAAGAAAAGAAACGACTCCACTGACCTCCAAAGTCAATCACACATGCCCTGAGCATATCCTCCAAAATCTGAATTGTTCGCTATGACTGCCCGTCGGTCTGTGGATGAAAGGCTGTGCTGAGCTCTACACGGGTCCCCAATTCATTCTGTACTGCTCTCTAGAAATGTAAAGTAAACTGAGGGCCTCTATCTGATATGATAGAAATTGGCACATCGTGCAACCGAACTATCTCCTGAATATATATCTGAGCCAACCTCTCTGAAGTATACATAGTCACAACAGGAGTAAAATGTGCCGACTTGGTCAACCTGTCAACAATGACCCAAACTGCATCAAACCTTTGCAAGGTCCGCGACAACCCAACTACAAAGTCTATAGTGATGCGCTCCCATTTCCACTCTGGTATAGTCATCTGCTGAAATAGGCCACCTGGCCTCTGATGTTCATATTTAACTTACTGGCAATTTAGACACCTAGGTATATCCTCAACTATGTCCTTTTTCATTCGTCGCCACCAATAATGCTGCCTCAGGTCACGATACATCTTCGTAGCACCTGGATGAATAGAATACTGAGAACTGTGTGCCTCCTCTAGGATCTATTTCCTCAGTCAATCCACATTAGGAACACATAGACGATCCTGGATTCGCAGAACACCATCCGCTTCAATAGTAACTTCCTTGGCACCACCTCATAGTACCGTTTACTAAAGAACCATTAAGTGTGGATCATCATACTGGCGAGCCTTGATATGTTCAAATAGTGAAGACTAAGCTACAACACATGCAAAAACTCGGCTGGGCTCTAAAATATCCAGCCTCACAAGTCTGTTAGCCAAGGACTGAATATCCAAAGCTAATGGCCTCTCCTCTGCTGGAATGAAAGCCAAACTACCCATACTCTCTGCCTTTCTACTCAAGGCGTCTGCAACCATATTTGCCTTGCCCGGATGATATAATATAGTAATATCATAATCTTTCAGTAATTCCAAGCATCTGCGCTGCCTCAAATTTAGGTCTCTCTGCTTGAACAAATGCTGTAAACTGTGATGATCAGTGTAAACTTCACAAGACACCCCATAAAGATAATGCCTCCGAATCTTTAGAGCATGAATAATCGCAGGTAACTCCAAATCATGTACCGGATAATTCTTCTGGTGCGGCTTCAGTTGACGTGAAGCATATACAATAACTCTCCCTTCCTGTATCAATACACAACCCAAGCCAACATGTGAAGTGTGACAATACACTGTATACATTCCCGAACCGGAAGGCAACACTAGCACTAGTGCTATAGTCAATGATGTCTTGAGCTTCTGAAAGCTCTCCTCACAATCATCGGACCATCGAAACAGAACACCCTTTTGGGTTAAGTTGGTCAAAGGTGCTGTAATAGACGAAAAACCCTCCACGAACCGACGATAATAACCTGCTAAACCCAGAAAACTCTTAATCTCGGTCGCTGAAGTAGGACGATGCCAATTATGAACTGCCTCAATCTTTTTGGGATCAACCTTAATACCCTCGCCCGATACAATATGCCCCAAAAATGCTACAGACACTAGCCAGAACTCACATTTGGAGAACTTAGCATATATTTTTTGTTCCCGCAACGTCTGAAGCACTACTCTCATATGTTGCTCATGCTCCTCCTTACTACGCGAGTAGATCAAAATATCATCAATGAAGACAATGACAAACGAATCAATATATGGCCTAAATACCCTATTCATCAGATCCATAAACGCTGCTGGAGCGTTAGTTAAACCGAAAGACATCACCAGAAACTCATAATGACCATATCTGGTCCGGAAAGCAGTCTTCGGAATATCTGAATCCCTAATCTTCAACGGATGGTACCCCGACCTCAAGTCGATGTTAGAAAACACTCTAGCACCCTGTAACTAGTCAAATAGATCATCAATACGTGGCAACGGGTACTTGTTCTTAATAGTTACTTTGTTCAATTGGCGATAATAAATACACATCCGCATTANCTACAAACTACTGAATAAATAGCCGGAGTCTCTGCAGTAGTATCCCGAACATAGGCTAGATAAGCCAAACAACCCTTCTCAACCATGTGTTGAGCCTTTATAAAATAAATGAANCTTTCGGAGCCATGCGATACGGTGGGATAGATATAGGCTAGGTATCTAGAGCCAAGTCAATACATAAATCAATATCATGATTAGGTGGCATACCTGGAATATCTGAAGGACATACATCGAAGAACTCCCGAACTACAAGCACTGAATAAATAGCCGGAGTCTCTGCAGTAGTATCCCGAACATAGGCTAGATAAGCCAAACAACCCTTCTCAACCATGTGTTGAGCCTTTATAAAATAAATGAATCGATTAAATGAACTAACAGACGAACCCTTCCACTCCAGCTTAGGCAATACTGGAATAGCCAAGGTAACAATCTTGGCATGACAATCTAGAATAGCATGATATGGAGATAACCAGTCTATGCCCAGAATAATTTCAAAATCGGTCATCTCAAGTAATAGGAGATCTGCTCTAGTTTCATAACCACAGAATATAATAATACAGGACCGGTAATTCTGGTTCACAATGGCAGAATCGCCCACAAGAGTGGACACATAAATAGGAGTACTCAAGGACTCATGAGAAACACCAGGAATGGAGCAAATGAAGATGACACATATGAATACGTAGATCCTGGATCAAATAATACTGAGGCATCTTTTTCACAAACAGAAATAATACCTGTAATCACAGCATCTGAGGCCTCTGCATCTGGTCTAGCTGGAAAAGCACAGAACTGTGCTGGAGCGCCAATTGGCTGACCTCCATCTCTAGGACGACCCCTACCCACCTGTCCTCCACCTTTTGGTGGTCGGGAAACTAGTGGAGCAACTGGTCCAGTAATCATAGGCTGCTGACCATGTTGCACTAGTTTACCCCAAAGCCTGGGGCAAAATCTTCGTATGTGACTGGTGTCTCCGCACTCGTAACAATTATTTGGTGCGATGGGCTGCTGACTAAGAGTCTGTCCCAGGGGAACTGAATACCCACTGGGAGGACCCTGCATATCTGGTGGGCGATAAGAACTCTCTGGTATAGCACTGAGATATGATCGCACTGGAGCACCTCGAGGAGGCTGTGGTGCTAGATATGGGGGCCTGCTGGGCTACTCTACTGGAGCTGCTCAAACTAAAACCTCAACTCTCCCCTCTGGGAGGGTGGAATATACCTGTCCAGGAAGATACGGGTGAACCTGTCCCAAGTCATGGGAGGAGAATCTGCTGATCTGCCAAGAACATAAGACTGCCACCATCTACGGGCTCTGCCCTCTAGCTGAAAAGTAGCAAAGTCTACCCTATGAGACTCCAATATCCTCATGTTGTACAGTCTATCCTTGCACCGAGCAATGAAATCCTGGGGATCCTCATCTCGCTCACCCCCAAAGAGAGGAGGATGAAGTCTAGTCCATCTGTCCAATAGTTTCTGCGGATGAGCAGCTGCAGCTGGCCTGGGCTCAGGTTTAGCTGCTGCTACTAGCTGGGCTCCACCCACGGGTAGTGCACTCTGGGTCTGATATACAACAGCTGCCTGCCCATGAGCCTGCGTGGTAGGGGTCTGTGCTCCCCCGCCCGCCTGAGATGTTGCTGGGTCTGCCGGAAATAAACTGGCCCGAGTCATATTGTCCATGAACCACAACATACTGGAGCTGGCTCCTGGAATCCCGATGCAGATATGAAATCCACCGGAGCTGGCTCTGCCACAGGCACATCATCCTGTTCCTCAACAATGGGGTTCTCTGCTGGACCCACTGGCGGCATAACTGGAACAGTACTAGGATGTCCTCGCCCTCTACCACGGGCTGGAGCCCTCCCACGACCTCTAGCAACTGGGGAAGTAGCTCTTCCATGGTCTGGAACCGCATTAAAGCGCGTTCTTACCATCTGTGTGAGAATAAGAGAAAGATATTTAGTATTACCTTAATTGCACGATAGAATATGAAGAAAGGTAGTTTCCTAACACCCTATAGTCTCTCGAAGATAAGTACATACGTCTCCGTACCGATCCGCAAGACTCTATTAGGTGTGCTCATAACTTGTGAGACCTACGTGAGCCTAGTGCGCTGATACCATATTGTCACAACCCAATTTCAACTAAAGGTTATGATGGCGCCCAATACTGTAGCTAGGCAAGCCAGCAAATAAATTAAACATATATCAATTATTTTCTGAAAAAGTTTCTAAGAAATGTTATTATTTTACTAGCAATGTGCAAGAAATTAGAAAAGATACGGATTAACTTAAATCCAAGAAAAATAGTACAATTCTAAATTCTACCAATGTGTGTGCCAAGACCTGGTGTCACAAGTGTATGAGCATCTATTAGATTTTATAAAACTACAAATACTGTCTCAAATGAAATAGACAGAATGTAAATACAAGAAGAGACACTGGTAGCTGTAGAACGGCTCAGAAAGGCAGCTTACCACTATGCCCCTGGATAACGTGGGTGTAAGACGATAGGTCCCCCACTAGTACTTGCCTCAGGTCCTGCACAAAAAGTGCAGCAAGTGTAGTATGAGTACGTAAACAACGTGTACCCAGTAAGTATCAAGCCTAATCTCGAAGTGGTAGAGACGAGATGGCCGACTTTGACACTCACTATGGGTCAATAATAATAATTGAAATAAAACTAGAATATCTAAATCAGCATGATTCAGAGAATATAACAATAATTTATTTAACTAGCAGAAGTAATTAAATTCCTTCAATTCCAATAAATTTTTAATTTATCAATTAATCTCATTTATAGGAATAACAATAATTCCTTAGCAAGCAGGGATAATAATTCTTTAAATTCCAAGGATGTCCAATTTATCAATTAGCTTCACAAGCTGCAATAAACTGTCAAAGTATTATATAATTATTATTATTAGGCACGATTTCTGCTGAGGTTGTATGGCCCGATCCAGAGTGTCGTGTACACTGCCGAGGGACGTGCAACACGATCCATAGATGCAACTATCGTGCCGAGGCGTTCGGCCCACTTNGATGAAAAAGAATTCCTGTCTTTAGAAGTAAATCCCACTAAACTAGACTTGTACGCTTGACATGAAAAGTAGAGGCAAGCGGAGTCAAAGGCCGAGCCTCAACCAGCAAAGGGGGACAGCCATGCCAATCCAAGCACAGTAAAAGTGTGCCCACTCTACCCTTCTTTCTTTACCCTAGACTTCGTTCTTCAAGGAGACCCATGTGCATTTCCTCTGTTCTGTGCTCGCTACGCCCTTGTGCCTTTAGTTGAAGTATAGGTCGTCGATTCAATCTATCTTGATGGGATTTTTCTAGTAGGTAGCGAGAAGACTAGTAGTATCGACAAGAGGCTACATCAATAGCTGAAACTTTTTTTCGGGTAGGGTAGGCTTGGAGTCAGAAGTCCTATTCTTCCCAACCAAATAAGCACTTTTGCAAAGTTCACCTTCCCGCGGTCAAAACAAGACTTACGGATAACAATCAGACCTTACCAGGGACAGGGACCAGACTATAGAGCCTAATTAAAAAGAATTCGGGCTTGCTTTTTCAATTCACATCTATGAGCGAGGATTCCTCTATCTCTTGCTCGCTTCGATCGGACTCTGACAGCTTAGGGAAGAATGATGGGTCGCTAACGAGGCCCCTAAATGACCGCTCAGAAGGCCTACCTATTTTTTTTCCCAATCTGTCACTTGCTCGTCCCTCTCTCATGAAAATGGTCTCTCCTCTCCCGGCGGCTTAGACTCATGTCTATAGTCAGTTGCTAAGATGATTCCCATTCAAGCATTCTCATTCAATGTCAATGCTGCCTTATTTTTTTTTTTTTTTAATTCCTTTCTTTCTACTAGTTCTTACATAAGCAATTTGCAGGAAGTAAACGAAGTCTTTCCTTCCGAAATCCACTCCTGAAGTCACGTCTTTCAGTACTGGGACTGAAGTAAAGTACTTTCGAGTTGCTCTTTGCCCAAAGCCCTCCTTCCGACTTAGTTAGAAATACCAACTCTAAATAGCTTTAGCATTTCTTGAGTTGAAAAGGTATTTATAGATTCTAGAGCTCAGGGGAAGGTTTGGAACCCTAGTAGCAGAATGGAATCAGTTTACCGGGCTGACTTCCATGCCAACACGAGTAGTTTAACTCATCACTACCTCGTAAGGGCGTTGAGAATTGTTTTTGCTTTTTTTGCTAAAAACTTTTTCAAAAGTATTCAAAGAGCCTTTGCATAGTTTACGAATTCTGCTTAGTAGGGACCTAAACACAGGAATTTTTTTTCTCAGAGTCAGACCACGCCTTATGACGAAAGGGGGAGAAAGGACGGATCACCTGTCGATCTGTGATCAAAGAAAACTATACCTGAAGAATGGGATACAGATTGACAAGCACAAAAGGGTAGGCTTGGCTATTAATCTACGCTCATTGATGAGACGGCGACATAGAGAAGAAAGTATACCCTTTGTCACCCCCTTGTCACTTAAAAGTAAAGAAGAGATACACACTTTGGAATCCAAATTTGGTGGGATTTAGGATGGAATCGAATAGCGAATGCACTTGCGGTTAAGACAGGTCCTGCATCTCCTACCTAATGCAATTGACCGACCCGCCATTTCTTTCCTTCAATAATGCCTTCGCTTCACTTCAAGACGCTATTTACCAAGGAAAGACTACCTTTTTTTTGAATGGAAGAAGCCGAAGGGGTGAACGAGCGCTGCGGTAACGAGCCGTAAGAAAGATGAGCAGAGCATTCCTTCCGCCGGCCTTTATAGGAGTAGGGGAGCGTGGTGAGATAGATAGACGTCCAATCCTGCAGCAGCTAGTTGCTCGGCCTTAGTCTTGGGCTGATCTCAGACTTCAATCAACCCCTTCGTACTTCGATCCAATCAATCGATCGATCAAGAGGCTAATCTCTTTTGTTTGGGCCGGTAGCTAAAAGAAAGTCCTCGCTTTCTCTTGAACAAGGGAAGGGCAGCATAGCATTAGCTTCAATTGAACAAGCTCAACCTTGAAAAAAAAAGGTGGTAGGCCGACGTTGAACGCTTCAACTTGGCCACTGAAGAAGGCGAAGGCTGGGCGAGAGACTAGGCCAACTTACTGCGCCATGCCATGGTTTAAGCTTTAGGCTCCATAGACGGAACTCTGTTTAGGTATTAGGGAGGGGAGGACACCACTCAGCACCGCTCCGTGGGGTGGGGTTCAATGCCTAACAAAAACGGCCAAAAGAAAAAAAGGGATGTATGGCTGAGGGGAGGAGAGAAAGAACGCATGCATGGAGATTCTGTCTGTCGGAGGTTCGAGAATCTATGAAAGGACATCTAAGGCTAAGGTTACGAAGTAAAGGAAGTCCATTACTGAGAGAAGTGGTGATCTCGTCTTGCTTGCTGGGAGAGAGGAAGCTTCCGGACCATCTTTTCCAGCCAGATAGCGAGCGATCACTCAGCAATGAACACTAACTGAAAGCGGCCGGGAATGAGTACCTATCCCTTACGGGAATCGAACCCGTGTCTTCGACATGAAAAGACGATGTCCTAACCACTGGACGAAAGGGACCAAAAAGCCATTCTTCATATACCTCAGCTCCGAGAATAGAAGTGGTTCGTTTTGTTTCTATACGCAATTCAAGATTTCGTTTGTCTTCATGTTGGCGATTTCTGATGTGAATTCGGCGGGTCGTCCCCCCTTCCTACGGGTTCCCCCACCGACCCAGTGACACACCAACCACGCCCCTTCTCTTTCTCCGATCATAAAGCCCCCTGATCCCTTTATTTGTCTTTCATCCCCCCTGAATAAGTAAGACCCCGCTCTTTCTAATTCAAAAAAAAGAGGGGCGAAGCGCCCGTTTGAAGTGGCGAAGGCCTATGCTACAGTAAGAAAAAAAGTACGTTGAGGTTACGAAGTCACTTAGTCGAACTAGAAAACTATAAAGAAAGGGAGGCTAAGGTTACGAAGTAAGGTCAGCTGGTTAAGGAAAGCTCAGGTTATGAAATCGCTTAGCCGTTAATTTATTTTAAAATAAAAGAAAAATGAAAGTAGTAGTGAGGCGTCGGTACGGAGTTGCGTCAGCTGTGGATATAGACTAGGCTAAGGGACGGACTTCATCTCTTCTATTTTCTTCACTTACACCTTACACTTCAGCTGAGTCTAACGAGGCTCAGGTGCGGAGCCTTCCACTGTGGACCGAGACTACGCAAAGGTAGAACACCATGGAAACTTCGCTGACTTTATCATCAACCTTGATTTCGCTACGCTCAATAAGAACCCGGAATAGCGGAAATAGGTTCGTGTTCCGCTTCCAAAGTCAGTCGTCTTTGCCCAAGTGTGAACTGCAGACGACTCTCCAGTGGTTCCATTCCTTCTTACTGTACTTCTGGGTCAACCCAACCCGAATGGGAAGAAGAGGGTCAGCCAAACTGCGGTCCACTTTGTACGTTTGCTGAGCAGACCACTCAGGCATTTTAGAAAAGGGAAGGGAACTTCTCACCCCGAGGGAGGCGGGAAGCGGTAGCTTCTAGAATGGAAGCTTCTCCTTTACTTTTTTAGAGCGTATCGCTATTTTGAAATAAAAAAAAGGTTTATGGATGAAGTAATCGGAATGACAAGTGGTTACGGTTGCGGAAAGCGGAGAAAGTCGGGAACCGTCGGTTACCTTTTGAATCAAAGTAGCGACAAGCCGAGTATTACGACTACAGGGGGAGAAGCAAAGCTTCGTAGACAGCTTCGCTTCCTCCTCGCTTCTTTCCTGGCGACTAGCTTCTCAAGTGGGCGGCTTGGTAAGCAAGCTATCTTCAGCATCGGTAAAATCCCTATCAATAATAGGCCGGAATGGTGGGGAAGGAGGCCCTCCCTACTTCAATGGAAAGGGGGGAATCGCCGTTTCACAGCCGCTCCTCTACAACTACCTTTCGCCCAACATGATCACGAACGAAGACAGAGAATTGCGTAGATAGGAGGACGAAACGAACCACTTGTCCTGATCGGAACGATTGAAGAAAGAAAGAGAATGGTGGCTCCTTTCGCCCAGGGGACATCGTCAGAGAATGAAAACAATGATACATTTGTGTATATAGACCAAATCCGAGTTAGAATCACTTACTCCAATGTCTATCCTTGAAAATATGACAAAATTCGCCTCTGCTCAAGCTCAAGTTCGTCATAAATGGCAAATGGGACGAAATTCCTTCCTTTATAGATCTTTCTAGGCAGCGTTCGGAACTGGGCCTCGATCGTGGCTTCTATCATGGCCCTCGAGCCTGGGCCTCGATCGTAGCCTCGATCATGGCATCGATGCTGGGCCTCGGTCATGGCCTCAATCATGGCATCGAGGCTGGCCCTCGATCATCACCTTGATCATGGCATCGAGCCCGAGCCTTCAATCATGTCCTTGATCATGACATCGAGCCTGATCCTTCGATCATGGCCCTCGAGCTGGGCTCGATATCTGGGCTCAATCCTGAGCCTCGTCCCTGGCTTCAACCCTTGGCGTCGACCCAGGACTCGATATCTGGGCTCGATCACATCCCAGAATATCCAGTAGTAGAGAAAAATTGCAGCAACTTTTTAAGTCCAACGTTTGATTCGTTAACCATCCAAAACTCACCCGAGGCCCTCTGGACCTCAACCAAATATACCAACAAGTCCTACAATATCATACGAACTTATTTAAAATCTCAAATCACATAAAACTACGCTAAAACCATGAATTATTCTCCAATTCAAGCTTAATAAAGCTTAAAATTTCTAACTTCTACATTCGATGTCGAAACCTATTAAATCAAGTCCGATTGACCTCAAATTTTGCATACAAGTCATAAATGACATAACGGATCATTGAAAATTTTCAGAACTGGATTCCGACTCCGATATCAAAAAGCTAACTCCCCGATCAAACTTCCAAATTTAAATTTTTATTTTTAGCCATTTCAAGCCTAATTTAACTACGGACTTCCAAATAAAATCCGAACACGCTGCTAATTATAAAGTGACTGGGGTCCTGTTGACCCATATGCTGACCCTGTTGCACTAGTTTACCTCGAAGCCTGGGGCAGAATCTTCGTATGTGACTGGGGTCCCCGCACTCGTAACAATTCTTTGGTGCGATGGGCTACTGACTAAGAGTCTGTCCCAGGGGAACTGAATACCCACTGGGAGGACCCTGAATATCTGGTGGGCAATAAGAACTCTCTGGTATAGCACTGAGATATGATCGCACTAGAGCACCTCGAGGAGGCGGTGGTGCTGGATTTGGGGGCCTGCTGGGCCGCCTTCTCTCGAACTGACCTCTGCCCCCAGACGGAGCACCTCTGAACTCTCCAGAATACCAGAACTGCTTATCTCTCATAAACTTCTCTTGGCTCCGCTGACATACACCCTCAATCCTGCGGGCTATCTATACGACTAGTTCATAAGAAGTTCCCATCTCAACCTCTCGAGCCATAGTGGCCTGAATGCCAGTATGTAAACCCACAACAAGCCTCCGCACTCTCTCTGCCTCAGTAGGGAGTATCATAAGTGCATGGGGAGATAACTTAGAAAACCTCACCTCATAATCGGTCACTAACATCTGACCTTACTAGAGCTGCTCAAATGAAAACCTCAACTCTCCCCTCTGGGAGGGTGGAATATACCTGTCCAGGAAGATACGGGTGAACC